>RJWM01019926.1:0-38059 GCA_004363535.1 Dasyprocta punctata | reverse complement strand
ATTGGGGTTCAGATGCTGGGATATTATTACTCTCCCTAAAAAATTTTAAAATCCCTATTTGTTCTCTCTTACACCAAATTATTAACTCTTTTATTCAACTGTTCACCACAGTCTTTCTTGGCTAATTTTAGGTTAACACACTGTCAAATGCTCAGGCTTCTGCAAACAGCATTCCAGGAACTTCCCAGCATGCAAAGGAAGGGAGGAAATGCCATCCTTTGGTTAAATGAGTTGCCCACACATACACAAAACAGCACTCAGTGCTAAAATTCTGCTGAGCTTTTTAATTTAATCTTCCTTTGGGATCCAAAAGCATTTCAGGATTTTTCAGAACCTGGATCTTTGACAGAAATCTAATTTTGGACATCAAGGGGTAGAAGTAATTGGGTTAACTTGCAGCAGATCCTTTAACTGCCTCAGAGAATAGTTGTTCCTTTTGATAGTCCCAAGGAAAGTTGGGTTCATCACTCATTTTCTGTAAAAATAGAACAAGTTCATATTATAATAGTTTTAAATTCTAGCTATTTGCTCTGCTAATTTTTAAAAGTGTGCATCAAAAAATGACTCAAAGGGAATAAACATAGCAAATTATATGGGCTGATCTTTTAGTCATGACTTTTAATTTCTTCATGAAAAATTTTTTAATTTTTTTTCAAAATTTGTACTATAAGCAGTCATTTACTATTAAAAACTTTTAAGTCGAGATATGTTTTGTTTTAAATTCCAGTTATCTGAAATTTCTACATCAGTTTATTCAACAAATATTTATGAAGCACCTACTGTGAGTGTCTACAGGTTAGCAAACTACAGTTCAAGGGCCAGAATTTCTTTTTAAAAATGAAGTTTTATTGGAGCATGGCCACATTCCTTTGTCTATGTACTATCTAGGTCTGTTTGTGCATTGCAAGAGTAGAGTTGAATAGTTGTAACAAAGACCAAGTAGCCCACAAAGCCTAAAACTTTTACTACCTAGCCCTTGCAGGATAAATTTTACTGGTCCCTGTGGCATGTGAGAGGTTCTAAATTAGATCATAGAAATCAATAGTGAGCAAAACCAAGGTCATGAACTTTGTAGTTTATTGTGCAAATGTTGATAGTTTCCATATTCCTAGAAACAGCCGCTCTGTGAGTACAGGAAACATAAGCCAGCTGGTGGTATTGACAGCATTAAAGGTTTTTTGATGCTCTAGCAATGGAAAGACCCAACAATATTAGTGTTTTCCTTCCCCTGTGCCCAGCACAGTTCCTGGCACATGATTAAACACCCAACCAATTATTGCTATCATTATCAGCATCATCCCAGGTCTCCAAATGGATTTCTCATCCTTTGCTTGGAACACAAACTTAACCTAGGTGTAAGAAAGAGGCTAGCATCTCCCGCATCAAGCAAACAGAAATCAAAGGACTGGAGAATTTAATGTATTTCTCTTAATTTATCTGGAATAGCTTCATTCATACCCTTGAAGCTGGGAATTTCATATATGTGCCACTGTAGGCACACAACTCCTTCCTAAAGTAAAGCATCACCTGGTCTGGAAACAGGAGATGAGTAATAAATGAATTTCTAGACCCAGTTCAGTAAACAAGACTCCCTGTTTTCTGCCAATACACAACAAATACCCTTTGCCTTCTGCTAAACCCCATCTCCTTGGAAACATCATAATAGGTTTAACAAAAGTCTGGAAAATCTGAGATCTGCTGTTCACTCTGCAATGGTAATGTGTTGAAGTATTCTATTAAAGACAGCGTGTGTTGGGCTGGCCTCAACATTAACTTGCCAGGCATGCAGAAAGACATCAAAAACAGGTTGGGGAGAGGCAGGGCTCTGATCCTCCCAGGCAAAGAGAACTCTGTAAGTAAATGCTCTAATTAGGAGCTTAGAGTATGTTCAGCATTCAACAAGATCCTTCCACATCTGTCTCCTTTATTCAATTAAGAAAATGATAGGAACCTTCAATTTTCTCTATGATTTAAAATAATGATAAATGATCAGGTAGAGTTTGGGGGGCTTTTTAAAGCACATTTTTAAAAGCAACTTTTACTAAATTTAATCATGTCTGCTTCTGCAGACTACTGGCAATTCAAATCCTCTCCCCCACACAAACATGTCCTTTGTCAACAGCAATATCCATTGCAGAATGAGTCATTCAAAATTGGGAGGGATGCTCTGCATTTCAAAGATAAATAAAACAATAATAAATAATAACAAATCTAAGTAAGTCCAAGAAGAGAGTGCAGAAATGACTCAGGCAAATGTTCAAATTGGAAGGAAAAACAAAAGAAGAAAAAAAGTAAAAGATACGACCAAAAACACACAGATACATTTAGTGACAGCTACTCCTCCTGCCTAGGACTCAAGGTACTTTAAGGACCACTTTATTTTTGTCATCATCTTCTAAATATAGCAGGTCTACCATGTCCGAGCTTTCTTTTTCATCTCATACAAGTATTCTCAATTATTCAGAATTTGTCATGTGTTAGTCCTAAACTGTCCCCCATAATTATCATTTGTTCCTAGGTATAACCGGGCCACCTACGAGGGTATACAGTATTCTTGTTTCTGGCTCCTCCCTTCCCTCTCAGCTTCCTGATTGATATGGGTTGGGCACATGTCTTCCACCATGCCTCCCCCCATGCCATTTCTGCCTTAGATTCAGTTAACTATGGGCTAATCCCCCTAGAAACTGAGTCAAATAAGCCTCTCCTCTTTAAGTTGCAGGAGTCAGGTATTTTGTCCCAGTGGCAGGAAAGTGACTAATACAGGATTCGACACCCCAAGATTTCTGCTGTACTCTTGAAATGTGGGAGTCACTTATGAGATGTGGGATAAGAAAAAAGGAGGTAAACATCTCACAAATTTTGGGAACCAGAAAGGGGTAACTTTCAATAAGACTAAAAAGCATAGATCTTAAATTCACAAAGCCTGAGTTTAAATCTGACTCATCAGATAAGTGACCTTGAGTGAGTTATCTAACTTCTAGAGGTTCAGCTTCCTCATTTGCCATGTGTTAATTATACTAGTATGTCTTCCTGGGTATACCGTATGGATTAAATGTGATAGTCCATGTTAAATACCTATGGTGCCTATAAAGTAATAAATGCATAAAATGTTATGTGCTATTATTTTATCATTATTATTTACATCTAACCCAATCCTGAAGTTCATGCTTCACTCCCTTTGACAGGCAGTTGACCACCCTTTATTTGAAAATCTCCAAGGACAGCATCTCACTACCTATGTCTATATGTATCTCTAGCTCTTAAAACGTCCTTTTGTGTATTCAGCTGTAATTTCTTCCACTGTGGCTTCTGCCCCTTGGTCTTAATTTAAGGCTCCCTTGGGAGTCTTAATGGACAGGGATAATCCTCTTTACTCTTTGTACTCATGAAGGCTGGATTTTATTGCCAAGTAATGAAAAAACAATTCTAGCAAGCGTTAGCATTAATGAGAATTAACCAGAAAGATCCTAAGGCATCTGATTAAATCAATAGAGAGGGGGAGGAACAAGAAGGAGGAAGGAGAGCTTCCAGAGGAAGAAAATAGAGATGGGAGAAGGATGCTGGCTTCATAAAATGCAGAAACCAGGCCAGATTCATGACCCACACCATCAGAAGGAGTCATTACACCTTCTGTTGCTAGCACAACCACTAATAAACCTTACCCTACAGCTCCAAGACTCTGACTGACTCTGCCTGCATCAAGTATCTGACCCTGGACCAACTCTGGCCAGGGTAAGAAACACTTATGGCAGATTATGGTGCTTGGAGGCTACCTGTGTGCTGGAGAGTCAGAACGGAACCCACAGAGCGGCTGACTGTAAAACTGGGTAATCTCCTTGCCATGCTATGAGGAAGCCCAAGCCATGTGAGTGAATTATGGCATAATCTTTTATATAGTGGATGAAACTAATCTCCAGCTATTTCAACCATTGGGATTGAGTTAGTTAAAAGTAATTGCGTGATTGTTTAGCTTTCTCACTAGAAAGTGAGCTCTATGAAAATAGGGAACTATGTCTTATTCACCAAGTACTCAGACACTAATTAATAAATTAGTTAATTGACTGATTCACTCATTAATTTATTATTTTTGAGAATCTTCTGCTTACTCACTTCCAAATATGGCTCTATCTCACTTGGTTAATTCCCATTCACAGAGATAAATTCCAGTGGCCATATTCTGTCTTATTTTCATGAAATTGTAAGAGAGAGAAAATAATTCACAGGGCTTATTTTCAGTCATCTGAAAGGATTTTATTTGACCATCTTTTCTGGTCATCTATTTCTGTGAAACACAATCCAAAATACAGTTGTTCCAAGCAATAGTCACTGACTCAGATCCTGAACCTATGGATTGAGCAGGGCATGGTGGAGCACCTCAGCTCTATTCCACATGGCATCTACTGCAATAGATTATCTAGAAATGGGAGAATACAGTTCTAAAATAGTCAGCAAGTGGGTGGTGACCAACATTGGAAGCTTGACTAAGGATGTAGAGCAGGACCTCAATTTTTCTCCACAGAACTCCTCCATAGGCTGCTTAGGCAAACTTAGAGTATGGTGGATGGGTTCCAAGAGGGAGAGTACCAACAGATGCAGGAGAGAAGTACATAACCTTTTCATGATCCAGCTTCAGAACTCATATAGCATTACTTCTTCCATGTGCTGTTGACCACAACAGTAACAAGCTCTGTCCAATTCAAGGGGAAGGGATATGGACCTCATTATGCTATGGCAGAAGTAGCAAGTCATATTGAAAGAAGATAATGTGATAAGAGATACTATTGTGATCATTTTCAGAAAATATACCCTGTCACAGTGTCTCCTCTGGTGTCACAGGCAACCAAGTTGATCTTCAGCATTGCATGTTTAAACACTCTTGACTGGTCCCTCAATCATCATTTGCTAAGTTGTCTATACTGGACTAAGGCCTGAAAGGACACAAATAAATGAGAAATCTCCCTTCTACTAGAGAGTTCACAGATGGGTAGAGAAGATAAATAATGAAAATCCAATATGAAAAGTAATTCAGCCAAGGTATGTACAAGGCAGTACTGGCAGAGAAAATGTGATTGATTTTCCCTGGTCTGAAAGTTGAAAGCTAAATTCTATTTTAACTGAACACATGAGTTCTGTTATGGTGTTAGGTTGCCATTTTCAGAATTGATAGGTACTCCTTTAGATGAGCATACAATGCATGTGTTATACAATATGGGAGGCATAACAACCACAACCAAAAAGAGTGGGACTGCTTGGCTAATGCTATGGTTTAGGTCATGAATGTCCCATAATGACCTCACACACTCACAGGTAGTAGGTGTGGAAGGTGATTGGGCTATGGGGATGCTACAGCTCACTTGCTGTTAGGAGATAAGGCCTGGTTTGAGAAAGGCAAGTCCTTGATGGTGACCTGGGAGGATGTATCTCCATCCCCAGCTTCCCCCTTCACTCTCCACTTCCTGGCCACCATGAGCAGCTTTCCTCTACCCAGACCTGTCTACCATTCTGTTTCTGTCTTTAAGCCTGCTGAACATGGACTAAAACTTCTGAACTGTAACCCAAAATAAACTTCTCCTTTAAGCTGCAGGTGTCAGGCATCTTGTCCTAGCAACAAGGAAAGTGAGTAAAACAGTTAATAAAAGGAGTTAAAGAAAAAGAGGACTCTCTTGAACTTAATAGATCCTCCTGAGTACACTGAATTTTTTGAAAAAAGAGAACCCCAGAAAGTTATTATTGTTAACTTTTAAATAGACTTTAGTTTTTAGAATATTTTTAGATATACAGAAAATTTGAGAAGACAGAACAGAGAATTCCAGTATATTCTACTCCCGCTTTTCCCTATAGCTAATGCTATTGGTTATTTGATACACTTATTTTAATTAAATGACCAATATTGATACAGTATTATTAATCTACATTCATTCATATTCTTTTAAGTTTTACCTTGAGTGCCCTTTTGGGTTCTAGAATCCCATCCAGGAGACCACATCACATTCAGTTGACATCTCTTTAGTCTCTTCTTGGCCATAACAGTTTCTCAGATTTTCTTTGTTTTGAGACCTTGGAAATTTTGAAGAGTAGTAGTAATATATTTTAAGATTCTCCCAATGCAGATTAGTCTGATGTTTTCTCATGATTATATTGGGATTATGAGCATTTGGGAGACGATCACATTTTTAGCCATCTCTTCAAGGGCACATGGTATCAACATGATTTATAACTGTTGACTCTAACCTTGACCACTTCATCAAGATAGAATTGGTCAGGTTTCTTACCTATATATTTGCTTGTATTTTCTCCCCTTTTCATACTATACTCTTTGGAAGGCAGCCACTTATGTGCAACTCTCTCTAAAGCAGAAGATATCTTTCCTCCTTCTCCTCCTCCCCCTCCTCCTCCTCCTCTTCCTCCTCCTCCTTGTCAGCAGAGTGTCTATATAAACTTCTGGGGAGATTTGTCTCTTCTCCCCTCTTTGTTATGTTTTGTACTATTATTTATATGAGTATGTATTCACTGATAATTATTTTATACATTATATAATGCAACTTCTTTTGTTGCTCCAAATGTTTCAGATTTGGCCATTCAGAGCTCTTTCAGTTGGTCTCCTTGTCCCTTTGACATGTCCCCATCAATTGGGCATAATACTGAGTATCTTGCATATATTGTACAAGTACTGGAATAGAAAAGTTATGTTACTGCAGGCATTTCTAACTTACTTTTTTAAACAATCCTCTGGTTCAACTGCTTCAAGAAGCTGAAATCCAGAAGGGCTCAGTAAATTGTACAAGGTCACAGAATTAGTTAAAGTTAGAATCAGGATATAAATCTAGGCTGACAAGCTCCAGATCCCCCTCACTTCTAACAGCTTGACTGTTGAAGAGTACAACCTCATGCAAACCCTCAACCTGCTGAAACCCAAATGTTGGCTTTGTATATAAAAAGAGGACAAAAGACAACTGAAAGAGCTTGCAATGACCCAAAATGGTGGCAGCCACTTTTTGATACCTTTTAGCTTCTGGCCTTCACCCCACCACCTGGTATAGACAGCCAAGAGGTGAAACTCATGTGGACACACTAAGTTGTCCAGAGAAAATATCCACATAGCAGTGTTACAGACTTGTGTGTTGTCCTTGTGCAACGAGTTGTAGAAAGATGAAATTGACGTATACAGATGAATGTGAATGCTAACAGTTCTGAAATCTGAAGGGGGTCTATTTTGAGGCTTGAGTGGGTCTCCTTGAAATTCCTTAAATTAGAGTACATGAGCTCTCTCCACCCACTAAGGAGCAAACCCTGAGCACAACACAATCCTTTCCAAGCCTTGGAACTCAATTCCCTCTATGCTCCCTTCAACCCTGCAAATGCCAAGACAGCTTCAGGGGAGTTTGCTGAGAATTGCTAATCACTTTTACACTTGGCTGAGTAAAGCCCAAGCAGAAAGAAGAAGAAGGAAAAAAAAAAAAAAACAGACTCAAATCCCCTTTTGAAATTCCCACAGTAACAGAGGTTTGGTCCAAAGACAGCATCAATCCCCCCGTGCATCCATATGCCCAGGGCTTAGGAAGCGCAGGTACACTGGTTTATGGCTCCCCATCAAGCATAGCCTGGAATAAGAATGTAGAGCATTGGCTTCTTTCCCCCCAGGCTGGGTACCAAAGGTCTTGCCTTCCTGAAATCATGCTGCATCTTTCTAGCCCTCTCAGCTTGTTTTCTATTGGTTAGAGGACAGTAGCATCTTGCACAATAAAATTCAATTTTAGAGATTTATCTGCTTCCTCCAAGAAGAGGGGATAATTCTCTGTATGAAGGCAGTTTTCATTATCAGCTTCTGCTTTGGCAGATGACAACGTCATTCTGTTAGATTTCTTAAGGAAATAAAACAGAACCAAAGTAGGCTGTGGCACCCAGCTGGGGTCCAACACCTTGTTCATAATGCCTAAAGAACTTCAAAAACGTACAAGGACAATGCCTAGTGTAATATGCTCATTGACATCTAAAAGGCCCATGAAAACTAGGCCATGAATATAATGAGAGGCAAAAATACTGATAAATGGAAAGAGAGACGCAACTGAGTGTCCCCGGGAGCTTTCGCTTCCTACTTCAAGCACAAAATTGGATGGGAGCAGTGGCTTTCAGAAGACGTCAAAACTGCCTCACAACTCTGGCAGGAGCTAACTTTGTTTTCTAAATTTAAAGACATCGCAGCTTCTATAATTTGTCTCCAGTGAAGTTATGCTATTTTTTTTAGTGTGGGCTTTGTTACTAACTCATGGCGTGGCCACAGCTACTTACTCTCCTTGAGAATATTCAGTTTACTCATCTGTGAAATGGGGACTCTGCTCATCCTTATGGAGAAATTCTTACCTGAAAAGTTTCCTAACCTTGCACTTAGATGAGGCTTATGTAAGGTTTCCAGGTCCCTCTGAGACAAACTAGAGGTTGTTCCTGCCCTCCAGGAGCTTAACAGGTACATATGGACTCACAAAGAAAAATAGTCCAGAATCCACATACACAAATATGTGCTCACAGTTGCCTATGGTTACTGGCAACTCACAAAGTTCTCCTATCTTTCTGACTAACACTCTGTCCAGAAAATGGCAGATAAGTCATTTGAAAGGTTATTCTCTTACAAGGACACTTCTCTCAGGATGATGCCAAGATGTTGGGTCACAGTTAGAAAGTATCTTGGCCCTTTGCTTTACTGTGCCCTTCTCTGCAACCTTCTCCCTTTGAATGGTGGTTCATTAGCATGACTGAGGCAGAGTGGCCCTAGAGGAGAAAGGAGCAAACCAAAATTAATTGTTTTCTAATATGGAAGCAACTATGTGTACAGATCTCATTGATCATTCATTCATTAATCAAACGTTCATTGAAATGTAAATGTTCAACCCTTTACTTGAATATCATAGGGGGCAAGGTACTCATACCCTGGAGAAGATGAAAAAATGTTAAAGGCAATGGTGACATATTATTACAAGCTCTGGGCTGGGGGTAAGTAAAGGCACCATGGGAACACAGATGACAGACACCTTATCTGAGACACTGGGGCAAGGGGAAGTTATCCAAGTAAGGCACTGTGATGTGAGGGATCAGAAAAGGGGGAGACACTGAGGTATGACTCACATTTTGGGGTGTGGTTAGCAGGGAAGCAGGGCAGGGTGGAACATGAGGTCAAAAAGTCCTGCTTGGGAATATGATGAAAGTCAGTAGACAACCATGACTTCTCTTAAAGAGAGAAGTAGCAGGCTCCAATTTGCATTTTAGGGAGAGTTCTATGGTTATGGTGCAGAAAATTAGGTAAGGAAATGAAATGATAGGAGGCACAAGAGAGCTCAGTGGTTAGTGAAAATGGCCATCTGTGCATTATCACCTTTGAGGCTTGCAACAACCAGGTGAAAGAGATACAGTGGTCATTCCCATTCCATAGATGGAGGAACCGAAGTTGCTAAACAGAGTTTATCAACTTCAGCTCTATTTCCATTTTGGTCAGCAGGGGTGGTTGTGGGACATTGTCCTGTGTATCATAGGATGTTGAGGAGGTTTGTTGGCCTCTACCCACTACGTGCCAATAAATTCCTCCCTCTGAATTCAACAACTGAAGATGTCTCCAGATGTTGCAAAATGTTCTCTGGAAGACCAACATCACCCTCAGTTAAGAACTCTTATTTTCAAAGGTCAAATCCCAGTACACACAAACAAGGATATTCACTGGATCTCTGGCTCCAGGTCTACACTAGACTTTTTTTGACTCCATCAAGCACATTCCCTGTCCCTTAGCCTTATCTCTTGTGGCCTTGGCAGAGACACCGCATATATATCAATTTGCCTCCTAACGACTTCAGTTTTCACTGAGAAAAAAAAAAAAAAGACTTATGAACAGATGTCTCTTTCCCCAGTCCTTTTGGTTTTCTCTTACATTAATGTAAGAATGATTTTTTTTTCTTGTCATCTAAAAATTGTTACCGTGCTGGAAGCAAGAGAGATTTCTTCCACCACATGTGTGTTTCTATACATTTCCTTTCAAACCAGCAGAGCACTGACACCAAAACTGCATCTGATTCATGTGGTATCAGAGTCCATTTCTGGCCAATTCTAAGGGTATTTACCCTGCCATTCATTTAATGATTTAAAGTTTCCTCCTAAAATGTACATTTTTAAAAATCTTAATCATTCCTTTCATGGATCTCTATCCTCAAGTTTCCCATGTGATTAAAAAAGATACAGGAGAATCTTACAGAGTAGGCACATGCAGCCAGAGAGTGGTGGAGCCCATTTCCCCTATTCCCTCTTCATATGAAAATGCAGCAGGAAGGGAGACTGTCTTCCCTCACTCAAATTACCTTGTCAGACAAAGGCAGTTTTTTAAAAGAGTCCTGAGCATGTAATTTTATTACCGCAGCACCAATTTTAACATAATTCATGTAATTTCTTCTGCAGGAGAAAAGTTATTTTCCTAAATGCATGGTAAAATGAGAGCTGATGGGTTTTTGATTCCCACCAACCTTCTCTGTAGAACTTTATACTAAAAGAAGAGACATGGAGAGGTGCTCAGCTCACATGGTCTCAACTAGAAGCAAAAAAATGTTTGTCATGTTTTTCAAGCCGGGCAATTTTCAATGACTGCATCTTAGCAAAGATCAGACACATCTCAAAAACTCCCATCAAACCAAGGTCCTTATCCAAGCAGTATCCAGCGTGGTCATTTAAAGGCTAAGTTGAGCTGGGGTGTAGCTCAGTAGTGAGCACCTGCCCAGCAAGCACGAGGACCTGGGTTCCATCACCAACACCACAAAAAAGTAAGCAAATCAAAACCTGAGCCAGAGTCTGTTACTCCTTGGATTATGACTTTTTAAAGACATTATAACTCATCGCATTTGGAAAAGAATTGAGGGCCTGGGATACAGCTCAGCAGCACGGCACCTACCTGCTAAGCACAAGGTTCTGAATTCAATTCCCAGTACAAAAAAAGAAAAGAATTTAAATCCAACATCATGATCTTCTAAATTTCAATTTAGAACCCTATCTGTCTTTCTGACCTCATCACCCACAACACTTCTCATTATTTATCATGCTTTCACCACACCGACCTTTATTCCATCCCAAGGACACACTAACCTACCACAGGATTTTGCACTTACTGTTCCCTTTTCTTGAAAGTCTTCTTTCCCCTTCCATTCAAAAGGCTGGCTCCTTCTCACCATCAAGGTCTCAGATTTCATGTACCCTTCTTTAGGCTGCCACCCTTGTACTCTCTGCACTGTTTTGTTTTCTTAAAAACACTTATCAGTGTTGGACCAGGAGTATTACTTTTCTTTGAATTAATTGCCCACATTTAAAAGTAAGGTGATTTTACATAAAAACCTGTGTGTCCAACTTTTTTAAAAAATCAGAGACTCTGACATGGAGCCCACATCTTCCTAGTGCAAAACTCTGCCAGGGCTGAGAAAAGGCTGCCCAGTTGATAAGCAGGAAGTACTCATCTCATCTCAGTATCCACTCAGTCCACTCACTGATGTCACCCATCAAGACATCATGAGTACTGAGCTTACAACTCCTGTTACACACACACACACACACACACACACACACCTCAATAGTGAAATTAATAAAGACTCCCAACTCTTCTTCTTGGTCAACAATATCACATGGCATGAGTGGAAATCTTATCCAGACAGCTGTCTTAAGTCAAATGAGAAGCCCAAAATCCTAAACTTCTCCTTTGCCATATCTCTGCTACCTCCTCCCAAGGAGTAAAACAGAGGAGCCACGAGTCCTAACCAGTCTCGTTTCTGCAGAAGCAGGGTTTGCTATGACTAAAGTTTGTTCTCTGGAGAATAGGGATACTCAGAGGGAAAATGGGAAGAACACAATTTTAAAGACACTTAATGTAGCATAGATTGCTAACTGTTCACCAAAATCTGCTTCTTCTGCCTAGCACAACCTGAAGGGACTATTAGAGAAACATCACTTCTGTGCCTCGGTGATAACTCTTCTTAGTCTGGAGTTTCCAGATCTTTATTGGGCAGAGAAAGACATAGGAATCACCAACACAGGAATAAGTATCAAATGACTCCCATTTGCAACATTATTAAGTGGCAGATACAATCCTGGAATTAGACAGTTTTGGCTCCAAACACTGATCTCGTTCTGTCTTTGCATCCTCTAGCAAATCTCTTTCCTCATCGGTAAATGTATAATAATGTACTAACCTAAATTGGGTCCTGGGAAGAATAAATATGTTCGCATATGTAACATGCTTAGTACAATGTCTGGCACACAGTAGGACCTAACCAATGTTTCCATTATCATCTTTTGAATATGACTTCCACTGCATGGAGAGCCTCAGTGTCACTGATATGGTCAGACAGATGCAGAACTCCTTGAATAGGTGTCAAACAATAGCCAACATCGACACATATAAGAGATAAACTTAAAGGACAATAAACAGAAGAAGGAAATGATCCCCAAGGGAAAGCTGAAGAGGGATTTTCAGATGCACAGAGGTTGGCATTACCTGATTACTCCCTATTACACCCTCCCCTGCCATAACCAGCTGCTGAGATAAGCCACCTGCTAGGAATCGTCAGGAGAGAAATTCCACATCACTGTTCCAGAATTTGAACATAAAATACTACAGACTCAAAGGAAAAACATATGGTATGAAAGGGGAAAAAAATGGTTCTGAATGTCTCCAAGAAGCAGGGCTAATCAGATGAAGAAGAGGCAGCCACCACCATGAAGCAATTTGAGAAAGAGCAATCTCCTCTAAATGAAAAACACTAAATAAATGGCTCCCAGGATACCAAGAGCTCTGAAAAGCCCTTACACAGAAAGAGTGCATCTCTATGCCAAGCATCTAGGACAGGGACTCCCAAGACAAGGCACAAGCTTGCACCAGAACCAGGAGGTGAATGTGCAGGAAAAGTCATTGCAGATAATTTTAATTTCCTGTATTAGCGCCTCTCCATACCCAATCTCCATTGGATAGAATTGACCCTCCTCCAGGGAAATAAAGCAGAAAAACCAATCAAGGGACCAAGTCCCACAAGAAATAACAGCCCATATTATCTTTCTATTTTCTGTATCGACGCTTTGACATCCAAGGTCTGGCTTACCTAAAGAAAGGCCTCTCTCTCAGAGCTAACCTATGTCTAAAGAGTAAACAATTTGCTTGGGGTGCACCTTTCATATATAAACCAACCAATGCAGACACCATGACTCCAGTCTTCCTTTTTACTGGTCTATCTCTCTCTTCCTAATTACCCCAGGATTAAACACTAGAAAACTCAGGACAGACCTGATAACCTAGAACCTGTTGAGGTTCTTCAAAGTAGCCAGTCCTGAAGTGCTGACCCTGCTTTGACCATGCTTCCCCATGGAAATTACAGTAAAGTTTCTTGTTCACGTTGTTCCTCACTCCCTCTGCCTCTTGATCTGATCTGTCCTCCTGATACAACTATGTAACAGAAATGTATTTTAAAACATAGCTTAAGCCATTTCCCAAAAGCTACCTAGTCAATAAGATTTTTTTTTTTAATCTCCTGGTATCGGAGTTTTCTTCCATGCAAGAATAGCCACCTGTTAAAACCAGTTAACAGGGAGAATCACAAAATTGGTTTGTTTACATTGACCACAGCCAAAAGGAATTCCCTTTTCTTTGCAGCCCAGGTATATCCTTTTCATGTCTTTATCCTCTCATATCAACCCAACTCCTCTAGTGAAGAGTCCTGTGAGGAGATCATGAATGGAGACATAAAGTGAACCAAGGAAGTCAGCTTTGTGTGCATCTGAGGAAAGCATTATGGCTTGTATATAGAAGACTCCTCCCCAAAGCCTTATGCAGTCATTTGGCTGAATCCTGAGTGGGTATCACCCTGAAATCTAGGACATATGATAACTAAACTGGTTTAGCATAGATTTTAGTGTGGATAATATGAAGGCACGATCTGGGTGTGGGTGGCACCACCCAAAAGGTTGGTAGCCTGGGTAGGATGAAAATGAGAGGAAAGGCTGGCCTGCTGTTGTCACTTGCTACTTCGCTGCCTCCTGCCAGTTTCACCATGAACTGTTTCTCCTCTGCAGTGATCCTCTGCCATACTACTCAACCTTGGAGCCAATCAACTGTGGACTGAAACCTCTACAAACTATGAGCTAATTAAACCTTTCCTCCTTTAACTTGCGTCAGTTATTTTGTCTCAACGACAAGAAAAGTAACTAAGACAGAAGGCAAAGAGAATCACAGGTACAAATCCCAGGAGATTATAACATGCATATGCTTGTCTCCTTGTTAAAGAAACCACCTGGTAAAAATGTTTTCATTTCCTTAGGCTAAATGAAAAATGTCATACACAAATCACACTTCGTATGATTCTGTTTATATGAAACATCCAAAATATGTAAATAGAGACAAAAAGGAGACTAGTGATTTCCAGGGTAGGGTGGAAGACACAAATAGAAGTACCTGCTTACTGGGCAGGAGGGTTCCTTTTGGGGTGATGAAAATGTCCTGAAATAGATAAAAGTGGTGACTACACAACACTGAATATACCAAGTGCCACTTAACTGTTCACTTTAAAACAGTGAATCATTTATTTCATGAATTTCACTTCAATTTTAAACAAAACAAGCAGCCACTTTATATAATCCCACATTCTCCTCTCCTAATCTGAATCCCATCCTATCTGGAGATTCTTTCGTTTCCCGTCCTCATCACTAGTTTTTCCTTCCTTGCTTCCTCCTTCTATTACACCTCTTGGATTCATGGCAAGTGTGAATAACTCTTATTGGGCCAGTTCACTCCCCTAAAAGATGAAGCCAAAAGATTTAGTTGCCAGGACCCCCTCAAAGAAGAACAAATAGTCAAAGAAAAATACACAGTAAAAATAATAAACGTCTTGAAAAATACAGCGCCCTAACTAGAAATGCAACAAATGCATCATTTCATCTATTTCATGCTTCTATCATCCCTTTGGCTCTCTGAGGGGAATGAACCATTATTAATGACCCAGATCATTTCGTGCCTAATTTCATTTCTTCCAAGACCTGTCTAAACCTCACCCTCTTATCTGGACCTTTGACTGGAACCATCTCCTTCCTGCTGCCCACTCTTCTCCACTGAGATCCTTCATGCTTGGGTCGGAAGAATTTTTAACAGAACATTTATTATGTCAGTCCTTCTCCTTTAACACCAGATGGCTTCCTGCTGTTAATATGAAAAGTTCCAATTTGAATAGAAGATGCCATGGCAAGATGAAGCCAGCTCTACCCCTCTAGCTTCAGCCCCATTTCTAATGCACTATTCACTGTCTTCTACATTCTTTCAATTTTTGTCTTATCACTTATCCTTTCATTGCCAGAAATACCTGCCCACTCTTCCCATTCCTAGCTATCAAAATCTGTCGCGTCCTTCCAAGCCCACTCCTGTCACCAATCCGGAGACATCTTCACTGACTTGCATGCTAGAGTTAGCCTCCCCCTTCTCTTACCAGTAGCATTAGCAGGGCTGATATGTCCATGGGAAGAGGAAGAACCTCTTATGCAGATTAAGAATGTCTCAAAGATGAAGACCTTGCCTTTGTTAGCTCTGTGTCCCTAACTAACACAACGACTGGCAAATGCGTATCAAGACATCAGTTTGTTGAAATAAATTGCACTGGAAGTTCTCAAGGACAGCAAAAGGATTTTTAGCAACGTGCCCTGGACTTCCTGAGCCTTACTTGTCACTTCCATGACAATGAAATCTGCAGCAAAGACCTGGGGAACTAATTAAGTATTAGGCCATTTCTATGCTCAGACACAGGCGCCCATGCACTTGGGTAACACTCCCACAGAACGGCACCATCAGCCCGTGTTCCCTCTCTTAACTCATTAATATTTGATTTCTCTGGCTTTCAGATGTAGTGAATATTTTAATTACAAAATCTTATTACATGCTCAGAGATTTTAAAAGAAACAGACTCAATTTTCATAAAAGTTTTATGAATCTGACTCAATATGTGAATATATTCCAATCCAATAAGTATTAATAACAATTAAAATTTATGACATACTTTGCTTGTGCCAAGCATTATCTCATTTAATCTTGGCTACAGTCTTAATAGAGTACAAAGAAGTTAAGTATCTGCCCAAGGTCACATGAAAGCTGACTCAACCAACACTTTGCCAGTTTCCAAAGTTGACAGTCTTATCTTTTTTAATATCTAATATTTGTGGGACTCTTAGTGAATGCAGGACACTATGCCTTTTCCTAGAAATGCCCCCCAAAACGCTGCTTTCTTTACCCAGAGAAGCTCCAAATATCTGAGATGTCTGACGGGTAAACTCCTTAGCATCCTCACCTTGGGTGGCATGGCTGGAAAGCTGTGTTCTGATTTCCAGTGTTGCCTGATGGAATTAAGCTCCAGTGATCCACCTGGACCACACCCTTTATTAGCTGCCTTCCTTTCCTTACCTTACAATGACACTCTCCAATAGTGTTTTGTGGAATTGCCCCACCAGAAAAGGATTTGGATCCAAGTTCTTGCCTCAAAGATCAGCAAACTTCTATAAAAGCCCAGGTAGTAAATATTTTCAGCTTTGAGGTCAGACTTCCTCAGTCACAGTCCTTTCACTCTTCTATTGTAGCACAAAAGTCACCATAGACAATGTGTATAGGAAAGAGTGTGGCTGTGTTCCTATAGAACCTTTTTTATGAGCCTGGCTTGATGACATACACCTGTCATTCCAGCCCTCTGGGAGGCGGAGGCAGGAGGATCACAAGTTCAAGCCCAACCTGGGCAACATAGTGACTTCATAAGATCTTGTCTCAAATGTTTTAAAAATTAAAAAGGGGCTGGGGCTGTAACTCAGTATGAAGGCCCTAACTTCAATCCCCAGTAAAGAAAAGAAAGCCTTGTTAATGGACACTGAAATTTGGATTTCATATGGATTTCTTTTGGTTTCTCTCAAATACTTAAAAATACAAAAATTATTCTTAGTTTGCAGGTGATCATTTGCCAACCACTGCTTTACAATATTCTCCTGTAATCCTCTCATTAACCACACAAGCCAAGAACCATCATAGTTTCTATTTTCCATATGAGAAAAACAGAAGTTCAGAAAGGTTCAGTGGCTTTGAAATAACAGGAGAGCAAGTCTCAACTAGTAACCATGGGCAGCAGGGTGCAGGAGTGGTCTGTAGACTGTCGGTCCTGAAGTCCCCATCACCCCATATCCCTCCGGAGAGTGAAATTAAGATTTTCTTTCCTGAATTGGCACTTTCCACTGTACATCTCAACTCAGCCTCCTCACAGCACAGCACGGTGACTCAGTATTCAGCACTGGCAGCAGCTGTACACAGATGCCAGCCCAAAAGCAGCTTGCTGGTACACACCTTGGTAACAGCTGTTGCCACGTACTTTGCTAAGAAATCATGGAGCACCATGCAGGACAAGAGAGTTAGAGAAGACTCAGTGGGAGCAGCTGAGCAGCATCTTGGAGCCAGGACAGCTAGAGGGAGCCTCGATTCACCTGCTATTCTGCTGGCATGGATCAGCCTGCATATCTCTGTAGTGTTTTTATACAAATATAGATCCACCTGTAACTGTGAATAAAAATGCCATACACTGCATGCCCAGGACTATACAAAGCTTGGCGTAGGAAGATCAAAACTTGAAGTGTGCATGCCAAGTCCCATGCTCAGGTCAGACAGCACCATAGAATCTCCACTTTGTGTCATCCAGTTTGCACAATGACCAGGTCAAGAAATAACACCAGGTGTCAGGCACTGACCTAAGCCTTTACATATGGGGGCTCATTTCATGTAACAGAAACCCTACAAGTCAGGTTCTGTTGGAAACCTCAGTTTACATTGGTCTGCAGGAGAAGAAGTGGCATACAGAGCAGAAGCTGTTTGCCCAGTCATCCAGATGAGGAGTCCAGGTGGTCAGATCATTTGTCCAGGGTCATTCAGCCACTGAGTGGCAGAGTTGGATTTTGAACCCAAGCAGACCAACTCTGAATATGTGCTGTAGACCAGGAGTTAATAAACATTTTCCATAAAGATCTAGATGGTAAATACATGGGCTTTGCGAACAACACAAGGTCTTCTTCTCCACTGTTCCTTTTTTCCTTATCCTCCTCCCCTCCTTCCTCCTCCACCTTCTTCTTCTTTTTCACAGCCCTTTAAAAATGTAAAAATATTTTAGCTCAATTTTGACTCCAGAAAAAGCCCTTTATAAACCTTTATCCCATAGCATGCAGGTGCTATGCTTTGAATGTTTCTGCCCCTGCAAAATTCATAACTTAAATCCTAATGTCCAATATGAGATACAAGGAGATGACGGTTTTGAAAAATGATTATGTCATGAGAGTGGACACTTACTCTGACCTCAAGCTTAGTCATATGACTTGCTTTGACATAGGATTTCAGTAAGCATAATATATGCAGAGATTAGAAGCACATTTAGGCATGCTTACTCTCTCATCTTTTCTGCCATCACCATGAGGACTTCTTGACATTGGTCCACAAGAGAACAGGCATCACACAGAGCAGAAGCCAAGAATGTTCAGTCATCTAGTCTCCCTAGAAAAGCC
This sequence comes from Dasyprocta punctata, assembly GCA_004363535.1. Classification (NCBI taxonomy): domain Eukaryota; kingdom Metazoa; phylum Chordata; class Mammalia; order Rodentia; family Dasyproctidae; genus Dasyprocta; species Dasyprocta punctata. The sequence goes on along the minus strand of RJWM01019926.1, from coordinate 19,489 downwards.
AACGTAACCTTACCAACCCCAGATTCCCCCACCCAGGCAGATGAGAAAGCCAGCAAAGCTGAAAAAGTTGGCCACCCAAATAATAACCAACTACAAAGCAAGAGCAAGTCCAGCTGAGCTGAACCAACCTAGAACCCTGCAGATGTAGGAGCCCACCAAATGTGTAGTATTCATCACTGAGTTTGCTGATTGTTCAGAATACAGCATTGTAGAGGCAATAAATAACTAATACAAAATAAGAACACAAGCAAAGAATTGGGCTGCAGTTATCAGAATTCCAAGTAAAGCAAGGGAAGGAAATTACAGTGATGTCATAAGTTTCCTAGGATGCTCCATAGAGCTCAAGGTCTAAGTCAATCCTTTTCTTCCATCCTCTCTCCAGTCAGTACAGCCACTAGCAGTTCTTGAGTTTTGTACCTTGGAGGACAGAGACTGAAGGATTCCCTTTCTTTTGATTCCCAGTAAAGACTTGAGGGGAAGGCAGTTGTTAACTTCAAACAGTGAGTGTGGTTTCTCTAGAGGGACAGAATCAATAGAATACATGTGCATTATTTTGCAGAGAGAGTTATTGGGTGGGCTCATGGGATCAGAGGTTGGAAAATCCACAATGGCCACCTGCATTCAGCAGAACCAGAGAATCTAGAGATGCTCAACCCAAGAAAATGGAGGCTGCAAAACAAGAGGGACCAAGGACACAGCACAGCACAAGGTCAAAGGCCTAGAATCCCACTGATCAGTTATTGGTGTAAGTCTGTGTTAGAAAGCTGAAGAAACTGGAGACTGATGTCCAAAGATGGTAGAAACAAAAGACACACCCACTCAAGAAGACTGGAACTTTTCAAAAATGGATGAACTTTCTTCTGATGTGTTTAATTCCATTTAGGCTACAAGCCTATTGGTTGGTGCCTCTCACAACCAAAGTGTATTTTCTGCCTTCTATTTGCCAGCCTACAAGTCAATTATCTCTGGAATTACCCTACTGACATACATAGAACTGTGCTTTACTAATGTAGGCATTTCTTACATCAGTCAAGTTGACATGTCACAATTAATGGTCACAGAGGGGTCCCATGATTTGCTTGACTGGAGTCAGGAGATCATGCAGGGTTATATGGGAACATAGGTTCTCCTGCTATAAACACTGCATACAACAGAGTGATGCTAAGTTGCCTCCCTGCAGTAGACATTCCCCCAGATCCCTTAGAGTAGGCTTAAAATTGCACTCAGGAACCATGCTATCTTGGTTCAAGTCTGACTCGATCATTGTTGATCTTTGAGTGATTTGATCCCCCCGAACTTTGCTTTCCTCACCTGAGAAGTGGAAGTAAAAATAGTGCTTATCTCACTGGTACTATTAGTATCTTTATAAAAATCATGAAGTGATGTTTGTAAAATGCTTAGAAAAATGCCTGTCATAGGGCAGGGAGTTTCCTCTCAGTGCACATCAAGGGAATAGGTAAAGAATCCACTAAAGGAAACACGCATAGATAAAGGATAGAAGCCCATCAAGAAGGAAAGGGATAAAACCCCAGCCAGCATCAGGAAATAATGGAATCACTTGTAAGCCAGGCCATGAGAAAGGGGTGGGGGAGGTACAGCATTAGTTAGGAGTAAAAATAGCCAGCTACCTTAAACATTTGTGTTCTGTCTGCTGCTATTATTCTAATACATCACACATTTGCTTTGAGAGGGAAGCTAAAGCCATTAAGGTTAACGAACTGAGAGAAAAGTTGTTGGATTATCCATAGCTATATATTTCTCTGAGCTATAGGAAACTTTCCAGAGACTTACAAATGACCATCCAAACACAGAATTCCCATTGATAAGGCAGACTCTGGTTTGAGGGGGGTGGTTGGGTTTGGCTTTGGTTTTTGTACCTATTACTCACTTCTCCCTTTTTCTGAGAAAACAGAACCCTGATGTAGGCCAGGCTATATGTCCAGCATCAGGACAGCAGTCAGGATTAGTTTAAACCAATAACAAGAATCCTATTCTGTAATTTTCCAGCCTTCTTAGCAGCTTAGAAACACAAGGGACAAAATTTTTCAGCCAGGCATGGTTATGTATGCATATAATCCCAGCATTCTGAAAGACTGAAGGAGGAAGGTTGTAAATTTGAGCCCAGTCCTGTATCAAAACAGAACAATGAAAAGGCCTGGGAAGGTAACTCAATGCAAAGGCCCTGCATTCTGTCCCCAGTATAAACAAACAAACAAATGGCTAATGAAACTAAAGAAATGCTGCTGAAAAGACTAATGGGGCCTGGGTAAGTTTTAACTGAGTTGATAAAAGGTTACATATAGCTGACAAGAACTTTTCTTCCATTAACCAGCTTTGGATGCAGAAAGGATGGTTGGTGAAGCAGCAGCTGCTTTGTGAGCAAGAAAAAAGATGATGAGAATTACCAACATATCAACAGTGTTGAAACCAATGCCAGCCATTGCCTACATGTGGAAATCTCATTACATGAGAAAAATACACTCTGAATGAGTGTCCTAAACATTCAGAAGAATGCAATTCAAATGAACTAAAGATGCTTCTGCATTAAAATGTAGTGCATTTTGGGAAATCTGTCATCTTTGATTCCTATCTTGCAACATGTTAAGAATGTACAGAGTTCCTGAGCTTTGCATATTATGCAATGAGACTGGCTCTGCTCTCTTGCTCTAGGTTCAAGTATTGGTTCCAGGAAAAAGAATGTATGGACCCATGAGAATGATACATTGTCATTGTCCTAGTTTGATTTAAGCAGTCACTTTCTGGTCCCATAAGAGCAGAGTATCTTTGCTGCAGAGCTGTCCCTCCCCAACCACATGTATCTAAGAGAATCAATTACTAGCAAAGGATGCTAGTATCGTCACTTTAGTAAACATTTCAAAATGAATCCTCTACCATGAGAAATCACTGTGATAAAGATTATAGGATAGTTAAAGTCTCTGAGAAGTCCTCAACTAAGATACCCATGGAACTTTGCTTAACTTAATGTTTCCGAAACTCACTGAACCATGACCTTCTTTTCCTTTTCTTTCAATTTTCTCTTTTCTTAAAAATAGCTTTACTTTCCATAATATCAATTCCTGGCATGAGCATTTCTCAGAATTCACTTTGGGAAACTCTAACCTAGAACAAAGACAGCTCCTTTACCGTCCCAGTAGTGAAAGACTTTTATACTGGTATTCACACTAATTTAAGCACAAACTTCTCCAGAAAGCAGAATAGAGAGAAAATAGTCAAAGATGAACTGAGATGAAAGAGACCTTAGAAAGGAGCCAGTAAAAAATATTCTTTGTACTCATGAGGATGTAGAAAGTCCAGGGAGCAGTTTGCTGGGTCAAGGGGGTCCAGCTCTGGTGGGACATGGGCCCTGTAGACACAAATTAACTCCCCACCTTGCTACGGCTCCAGTGTCTGGTGGACCTCACTATGGGGCAAGATAATTCTGAAACATTAGCTTTCACACCTGCAGGCAGCCACACCATGAAAGAGCACCCCAGTTCTCACCTGGCAGGGTGGAAGGTGATTCAGGGTGACCCAAGCTTTTACAGTAGCAGTCCTTACAGATTAAGAATGTTTTCATGGCAATCTGCCTGGCAGCAAGTTCAAGTTCCACTGCTCACTGGCTTTGTGAACTTAAAGAAGTCACTCAGCTTCTCAGAGCCTCAATTTTCTCATCTGATATGAGTATAGTGATGTCCAGTTAAATGGCTTGTTGTAAGGGTTAAATGAGATAACATTCTTCAACACTAGGGATGTTCCTGGTATGGAAAGTTCATACTCAAAAAACATTTTCTTTTATTGCATGATTCACTTTGTGTGAAATGTCCAAAATGGGCAGATCTTTAGAGGCAGAATGTTGATATGCAGGTGACACAGGTTAAGTGACAAGAGAATGAGGGGTGACTGCTGTGTAAGTGGAGTTTCCTGCTGGGGCAATAAAATGTTCTGAAATTCAATATGGTGATGGCTACACAGTTCTGTAAAGAGATACTGTCCTAAAAGCCATTGTGCAGTGGCTTGTGCACATGGTGAAATGAACTGTCCAAATGAAGAAAATGTATGATTAGTGACTTGTCAATGAAAATGCTATAAAAAAAAATTAATTAAGTTAGGGGAGGAACTACATCAGAGTCTAGACTTGAGCTTGACACTTGGTAAAAAAGTACTCAATATTGTGCAGCCAGAATATGACATATTTTGTTATTTCTCAGATGCTTTATTTCCCTCAACATTTTAATTCTCCTGAAATTGAGGCATTTCATAAAAGAAAAGCATATATACTATTAATGTCAACTTTCCCCAAAAAAGACCTATCAGTAAATCAGTGGTTTATCTTGCAGTCAGTAGTTTCCCAGAATCAAGAAATAAGTTAACAAGTGCATTCATCTAAATAGTTTTGGCAGTTACCATGGGCAGACTTCAGAGAGTGATATTGCTTTTGCTTTCCCTAAAAGAAGAATCTAGTTAATGTGTTCATCTATGGACTTCTTATGAAACATACTGGCAACTTATCTGATCTTAAAAATCTTTGAAGGCAATGAATAAGCTGAATTTCACATTATGCTGTGTCACAGCTTATATCTACATGTCCCCCCAAAGTCTCATGTGTTCATAGACAGAGGTTTTTGCAAGTGGCTGAATCTAGGATGTGTGAATATGAATTAAGGGTTAGCACAGTTCTGGGTGTGGATGATGGAAACCCCACCCTGGCTTTCGGTAGCACTAGTCAACAGGTTTGTAGACTGAATGGAATAAAAAGGGACAAGAAAATGGAGACTTGCTGCATGCTGCCACCTGCCTGCACTGTCATGGATTGTTTTCCCACTGAGATGCCTCTCTGCTATGCCACTCTCCCTTAGAGCCAGCCAACTATTGTCTGAAATCTCTACAAACTGTGAGTAAAATAAACCTTCCCTCCTTTAACTTTGGGCGTCAGCTATTCTGTCCCAGAAACAAGAAAAGTACGACAGCGTGGGTGTTATAGCAGGTGCTGTCTAGGGTCCAACACTACCTACCCTTGTCCCACCTCAGTGTCTGCCAACAGCTAAAGCAGAGATTCTTCCTGCCCTAAAGTGCTCCCCTCCTTGCACACACATCTCCCTGCCTTTCTGCCTGCAGGCTTCCTCCATGCCAGGGACCTTTCTTGACACAAAAGGACACCATGGAGTGCTGGGAAACCAGTGCCCCGGGTGGACCTCAATCTGCTCAATCTGCATTTCAGTCTGGACAATTTCATAAACATGTTCCATGAGGCCTCTCAAAGGGTACAAACTTCAGTTTCCTGCAGCGGAAACCTGCCAGATGCACCCTTCCTGGATTTTCTTCTTCCCTTATCTCACCCTCCTCCATTTCTTTACAGCAGTTTACAGGATCATTTACAGGATCATGTCCTCAAGATAAATGAGCAGATCACATCCTTGTGTTGGGATTTGCTTTGGAGGAAATCTAAACTAAGGTTGATGCTTTGAAGAGAACTCAAATTTTAAATATATCTTTTTATGTGTATGTATTTGTTCTTCAGCTTACTTCATGGAGGATATGTAGTGGCCTATAACTAAATTTCATTCAATAAAACAATGATGGATTCATATATGACAAGCAACTGGGACCAGAAGATTAAGGACTGGGTAGCAATTTAATACACTGCACTTCAATGACGTATGCATATACCTGTCTTTCTCTATAGAAACATTTATGCATTTCCAGTACTTCTGACAGGATCTGGCATATATGGGTGCTCAGTAAAGTTAACCAAGCTGAGCTGAATAGAGAGAACTCAATGCACTGGGTATAAAGAGGTTATGTGGCCTTCTAGTTTGAATACAAGTGAGCTCCCTGGCAGTCAAAACACGAAGTAAATCAAAGAGAGTGGCAAACAAATAGTCTATTCTGTCAAGGAAAACAATACTTTTACATGTGATCTATTCCTTGTGCTTATGCCACCTCCAAGCTTCTACTTTTCTTCCTTTACCCACACATAATATTGGTTTCCTCCTCTTAAAAATAGTTGTCAATTTTTGGTCCCATCTTACTGCAGCCTGCAAAACAAATTTTATTTAATTTTGAAAAAGGAGTTGTATTCTCCAAATGCCATGCATTATTAGGACCTTTTTGCAGCTAGGGAAAGAAATCCTAGCTCAAAAGTCCAAGCAATATAGAAGCAGCCAGCCTAGCCCCTACGAACACACCAGGTACCATCGGAACTCTCCCATGAGTAGCCAGTGCAAGCTGGAAGAACCAGACAGCCACACTTTGGAGAAGCTACAACTGTCCGGAGAAGGCCACCCTGCACTCCACCACCTGCCCAGGGAACCTGGGATATGAGAAACCAAGGTACCTGACCCATCCCTCTATACTAGACAGGTAGCCAAGATGGGAAGCACCTGAGACCCCACAACCTGCTCATCTGGAGGCACCCAGGAAAATGTCAAGACAAAGGAGCAAAAGGTAACCTCTATCCTCCAGCCCAAAGAGAACAAGTCCAGGAGACATGGATACATAAGAAAGCAGAAGTTGCACACTTGAAATTTCTGGGATGATGGCAACTGAAGTAAAGAAACTACTTCATGAGACTGTAAAAGAATTCAGATCAGAAACAACATCTCAGGTAAAATGAGAAATGATAAACATAACAAAGGGTTGCTGAGCATATCTAAAGAAAACATAGATTTAGAAAAAGAGGAGCAGGGTCAGGAGTTTGGCTCAGTGGCTTAAGAACCTGGAAAGTAAAAACTCCATTGAACCCTGGAAAAACCATTTGAAAAAAACTGAAGATAGACTTTGAGGCCTTGAAGACAGGATGGCAGCTAGTGATCACAAAAGGAAAGATCTCTTAAAAATAACAAGGAACCAGGAAATAACAATTCAATGACTGCAAGATGACACAAAGAAAAATAATTTAAGAGTGACAGGTGTCAGTGAAAAAGCAGGGATCAACACAAATGACATAAAAAGTCTACAGAAATAACAGCAGAAAACTTTCCAAGCATGGAAAAAAGAACTGACATACAGAAAAGTGAGGCAAATAGAACTCCAACTAGCCATAACCAAAATAAATCTGTAGCCAGACACATAATAATCAAATCCTAAAAATCTAGCTCAAGAACAGAAGGTTGATAGAGAGAAGAAACAGAACACCTATAAAGGAAAACCCATCAGAATGATTACACATTTCTCAACACAAACCATCAACTCAAGAAGAGCTTGGAGTATTTCAAGTCCTGAAAGAAAACAACTTCCAGCCCAGATTGTTGTATCCACCAAAACTATCTTTCAAAATTAATAAGATACTTCCATGACAAAGAACAACTGAAGGAATTCATGACCACCAAATGAACCCTACAAAGAGAATTGAAGGATATTCTAAAGAAAGATTAAAAAAAAGACCACAGTTCCAGGAACAGCATCAGAGTAGGATCACCAAGTGGGGCAGACAATTGAATGGAGGGGGAAAATAAGGAGCCAATAGCAGGAAAAAAGCATGGCAGAGACAAACCATTGCATATTGGTTGTAACCATTAATGTAGATGTCCTCAATTCACCAATAAAAAGAAACACAGGGAGAACGGACCAAGAAATAAGATTTATCAATATGTGTATAAAAGAAACACATTAATTTGAAAGGAAACCCATAGACTGAAAGTCAAAGGAGAGAAAACAATGTTTCATGCAGTGGGGAACCAGAAAAAAGCAGGAGTAGCTTGCCCATCAACTGCAGAATGGATAAGAAAGATACACTATTTCTATATGGTGGAAAGTTATAAAGAAGTATAATCATGAGGCTCTTGTAGGTAAATGGATGCAACTTGTGAGCATACTCTTGGGTTCAGACTCACACAGTTGTCTTCCTAGTAGAAAAAACTGAAGGAGTTAGTGGGATCCAAAATGTACAATAGATATTGTGAAAATGAAAGGGGAGGAAACATCTAAAAAGGGAAGGTGGTAGCCATTGTTAATTCCCTATTATCCTGTTTTAAAGTCCTGTATCATTAAAAAGAAAAGTACAAGCAAAAGATGAAATTATCTCATTAAAATGTAAAGCTCAGAGGTAGTGCTTCTTTCAGATATGGCTGGATTCAATTTCAATGGTGTCATCAGGACTATGCCAGTATCTATCTCTGCACAGCTCCATACTGATTCTACTCTCAAGTAGGTAGTGTCTTCCAGTACAAGATGATTTCTGGAAAAATCAAACTTAGATTCCCAAATCACCAAGTTCAACAGGAAAGATAGAGTGGGGTCTTCTTTTCTGACCATTCAAACCAAAGTCACAGAATTCTATCATAATGTCATGATCAGCTTGGCTTGGATGGTGTGACAATGCTCACTTGAAGGATATGAGAGTCTGATTGGCCAAGCTTGGGTCACATGCTCTCCCAGTAGAAGGGACAGGGGCTGGTGGGGCAGACAGTGATGGAATTAATTCCACCAGAGGCACATAGACTAAAAATTAGGGAAGAATGGCAACTGAGAAGAAAATAGAACACATTTACCAGAAGTATGATGTGTGGATTCTGGGCAGAAAACAGATAGCAATGCTCCCTAATCCTGACTGATAGTCCACCATTCCTTCACACTTGTGTTTGGGGTGAAGGCAACCAAACTAAATTCAATCCCTCAAACATTTTTAAAAATACAAGTTCTCTTCATAAAATCCCAAAATTAGAGTTATGAATCAAGTTTCAGAAAATAGATTTTTTATGCAGACATAGAATTTTAAAAGAAACTATAGCTACTGAGTGCAGTGGCATGTACCTGTAATTCCAACTAGTTGGAAGGCTGGGGCAGAAAGACCACAAATTCAAGAACAGCCTGGGCAGCATAGTGAGACCCTTTCCAAAATGAAAAATGAAAAAGGGCTGGAGATATAGCTCACTGTGAGGCCTTGGATTCAATAACAGAGAAAGAGAGAGACAAAGAAATAGAGACAGAGACAGAGACAGAGACAGAGACAGACAGAATGGGAGGTGTTGAGAAGATGAACTACTAAAACAGATTAAGATATTACAAAGTTTAATCAGGTAGCAAACACCAATACAGTCATTCCTGAATTCAGCCTACATACAAAAAACAGTCACTTAGTTTATTAGAAGAAATATTTGTTTATTTTTTGTTTATTTTTGCTTATTTTGCTATTTTTATTTTTTGTAAGAATATTTTTGTTTATGTCCCATACTCTAAGTGACTTGTTTGAAGATAATAGTATACAGTGTAATAATTATCTGTATTCTCTTATTATTTGATTATAAAATTTTATTTAGTTTTTTTCATAAAATCATTTTTTTAAAAAGAGTCACTCTGTTTTGGAAACTGGGATCATTTTGTTACCTCCCATCTCCAGATTAAGTCAGAGACAGGCAGTGTGCTGACTCTTTGAAAGATTCGCCACCTCTCCATCAGGCTTTCTCCCATCAAAATAAGGAGAGAAATGCTGAAATGAAAGTTGGTGTGCCTCAGTGTTCACAGGTTAAGTTTCCAAGATTTCTTGCTCTGAAGAATCTCTCCTAAAGAAATTAAGTCAGTTAACACACCCTGGTTATTGCAACCAAGGCCTCCTCCCACCACATCCAGCTACCGCATGTAATCTACATTCTCCACAATAGCACAGAATAAGTAGAACCATCATTATTCATAATTGCATCCTCAGGATATATCATATTATTTACTGCTGCGATACACAGCATTAACAAACTACCCCAAAGTTCAATGTTTTAAAACAATCAGTACTTATTTTAGCTAATATTTCTTCTTGGTTTGACAGGTTTTCTAGTTCATCTAGAGGTTAATGCCATTGGCAAGGATGACAGGGTGTGGGGGACACTCCATTTTGCTCCAAGTGTCGCTCTTCCTTTGCCTGGGACAACCAGTGGGCTAGCCTGGAAATGTCCTTCTCCAAGCAGTAACAGCAAAAGCAGACAGGCCAAGCAGGCACCATTTCCAAGCTTCTCTTCATCACATTTGTTAACATCACACTGCCCAAACCGAATCCTGTGACCATCCAGAGCCAGAGTGGGAGGGCAGCACGAAGTCATGTGGCAGAAAACATGGGTCTCAGAAGTGGTAAGCTGGTTGGGCTGGGGGTTTAGCTCAGCAGCACAAGTGCCTACCTGGCAAGTTCGAGGTCATGAGTTTGATCCTCGGTACTCCCCTCAAAAAAAGAAGTGATAAACTGGTGCAATGGTTGCAAATTACCACAAAAGCAGGTATCAAGAAGATAAAGACAGTGTTGAGTCTGATTATCCAGCACTTATTTTTCTTTGTTTTGTTTCGTTTTTAGTTTTTTGTTTTTAATTTTATTTTAAAGAAAATAAAACTCAATGAAAAAACAATAAAGCCAATCAAAACAAAGCAGTGAAAGTGATACAGAACTTCAAAACAGAATAATAGGAAATCAACAATGGCTACCATAATGTATCTTGCTAGCTTCACAATAGTTGTCCATATGATCAGACATAGCAAAATCAAACAAAACAAAACAGAATAAAATCAATCAAAACATAACATTGAATAAAACAAAACAAATCAGAACAAAACGAAACAGTCAGAACAATACTGCACATGGTTATCTTCAAAAAAGTTGCTCAGGTTATGACACAGGAATAAAACAAAACAGTAAAATAGAACAAAACATTGAATTTCAAAAACAGGACAGGAGGATATCCCCCACAGTTGACACAATGCACACTGCCATCCTCCAAGTAGTTACCCAGATGACCAGCCCCAGGCCTGCAGAGTCAACCAAACAATACAAGGATCAAGCTATTTTCTTCCCTTCAGTTGCTATCATCTCACCCTAGGTCCTCCAACTCAGTGGGTGGTGGTCAAGGAAGCTTATCTGATTTTTCAGCCCACACACTGGCTGAAAAACTAGCATAGCAGAGCCTGCTTCATGGGAAGACATGATGGTTTCTCTTCTGGCTGAGGCTCTTTCCGATCAGCATGTCAGGACTTGCTTCACAGGAAGGCCTGATTATCCAGCATTTTGGCAATACAAAGTAGCAAAATCTATTTCTCCAACATGGTTACATTTTTAGAAATTTCCTTAACATGTTCTATATTCAGGATAAGAATGGAAATAGAAGCTTCTCATTGACTTGGTGGTCAAGTAAGAAAGATGCAGATACTCAAGAAAATGAAGAAAGAAGAGAAGACTTGAATATCAAGTAAAGAAATGACAGGATTTTGAGTCACCCCATATAAGGAGAGGCTCCTGAGGAGTAGCAGTAAATAAGGGTGATCTTAACATGAGCCTTTTGCTAACAAATCTTCAAGGTGACACTGCATGGGAACTTTAGGCTTTGGAGAAGGGAGGGAGTATTCCACCGAGGCATGCGACAGGAGAGGGAGTCATACACTTTCACAAGTAGTTAAGAAACCCAGAGGAAAACCTAAAATTAGGAAATTAAAACTAAATAAGGGAATTCAAGCAGAACCATTTCCATCAAAAGAAGCAAGCATATGGGCCACGCTGTCAAGTAAAGACCATCAAACTGAAAAGTGTAAATGAATCTGGGAGATTAGACAGATAACTTGGAAGGGGAGGAGACGTGCCTTATGAAAGCCTAGACTGCAGATCTGATTTGACACTCACCAGGCAGGAAGGCTGCCCTCTACTTCCGTGCAGCCCTTTGAGACAACCGCCTATCTTAGAACATTTGGTGTTGCCCCTGGAAAAACTTTCTACAAAGGAAAGGGGAAAAAAGTCCCCCAGGATATTACTCAGTAGAAAGCTCTTTTTGAAAGTGTCTGTAACAGCCTGTTGTGTGTTTTAATGAGCTGAAATGTGTGCTTCCATTGGCTGAGATTTTAAAAAGAGCCTTTCTGCCTGCTCCCTCTGGCTTCTACTAGTTCCTGTTTGATTCTGCATATTCATAAAATGCTCGGCAGGACACATCACAGTTCAAACAAGCTTTCAGCTTTGACGACTTCAATAAGCCTGTTCCTCTCGACTCGGCAGTTAATTCACTGAGCTCATAAGATACTCCTACTGGGCATTTTGAGCTCCAAGTTGGCAGAGCAAGGTGTGGATTTCAAAGGCTGGTGATGGCCTTAGTGGGGGAGGAAAGAAGAGTTTTCTCGGTGGGTGCTTCCCACTTCTAATTAGTATAGGGACTACAAACCTTCTCCCATCCCAGTTTGCAAAATAGTGTATGTTTTACTTTCATTCTTATTTTTATTCCCCTATGGGGTAATTATTTAGTAAGAAAGAACCTATAAAATGCAAAATAACAAAGGAGAATGAAGAAAAACACCTGCCAGTCATTTTTTTTATTTTAAAGAGCATATAACAAACAAATCAAAACAAAGCAAATCAGAACAGAACAATGCAAGCAACACGGGACTTCAAAACAAGACAACAGGAAATCAACAGGGCCTATTGTAATGTCTCTTGTTTTCTTTGAAATAGTTGTCCATATCTTCACACACAATGAAATCAAACAGAATAAAATAGTACAAAACCAATCAAAACAAAAGAATGAAAGCATTACAGGACTTCAAAACAAGACAATAGGAAATCAACAATGACCACCATAATGTCTCTTGTTTTCTTCAAAATAGCTGTCTATACCTTCACATATAATAAAATCAAATAATAGAAAAAAGCCAAGGCTTTACTCTTAGCTCTTCATACCATTCATTTCCTGTACTATATTGACACCATTATATAAGGTTCAAGGCCATTGAACCTTTCAGTTGGTTTCGAGAGCTGACCTCTTTGCTAATTTCTTTGCCTCCACTCTGGTCTGGTGTTCTCCCCACCATGTGACCAGAGCAACATTTCCAGAACATAACGCTGATCCTTGAACTCTCATTTGTTTACTAAATAGTGCGTTGGACATCCACTGTGTGCTAGGCAGGGAGATAACAGTGAGCAAAGCAGACAGAGTCCATGGCCTCATGAAACTTACGGTCTACCAGAGGAGATCAGGTTGATCACAGAAGAGCACAAATAGATGTGAAATTACACATGTAGGAGTACTGTGGGGTACTCAGGAACTCTGTGAGGATGAAGGATCATAGAAGGCTTGCTTCCTTCATGAAGTGACGGTTAGAGCAGATTTGAAAAATCTGGAGTTAACTGGATGCAGGAAAAGTTTGGGACAGGAGACAAAAGAACATTCTAGCAAAGGGGACAAGTTTGAATAAAAGCCCTACACTGAGAGGAAGCAAGGCAAAGTTTGAACAGCCAAATCTGTGCATGTCCCACTCTATTTACTCTTAAGGAAAAGACAAGATCCCTACACTGGCCTCAAGGTCCTGTAGAATTCAGCCTTTGACCACCCCCTCTCCTTTCAATTCTATTCGACCTTGATACTTCTACCTTTCAGCCAACATCAGACCATATTCTTATGGAGTGAAGCTTGTTTTCAGAGTGCCTAACAAGGCCTTATCTAAGGAAGTTGCATTTACACACACACACACACACACACACACACACAACATGCCATCAGCGTTTTCTCCATAAAACTTTCTTGTGCCTTCATTGACTGCCTGAGGGCTTTGTTTTTACAGTTCATGTTCCAAAATTCCTGACTCCATTGCAGATAAAGTTGAAGAGCAGCTTGAACCCAGGTTAGCTGACTGATCCTGCCACATTTCTTTCTACCAAGCTTTTCCTTCAACGATTCCCATGGCACTCAATTCCCTCCCCACCAAACATGAAACCATTAGCCAGTTGGCTTCTTCCACATTTCATCCAACAAAACTTCAACACAAAAGTCAAAAACTTGATGATCAAAGTCCTCATGACCAGCCGTCAACCACATGGAGGCTTACCATTTCCAGAGACCCTCACTGATTTCCCAAATCTCCTGCAGAGATTTCATTTATAAAATTCAGAGTTGTTTTCCCTATCAGTCTATACTGACAACACCTTCAGGGATAGGAGGGTCTGGGGTAATACCCAACTCTACCAGTGGAGTTTGGGCAATTTTGAACACACTATCTATGCACAGAGAGAGACAGAGAGACAGAGAGAGACACAGAGAGACAGAGAGAGACACAGAGACACAGAGAGAGAGAGAGATTAGAAGTGGCTGTTCCTTTTCACCACATGAAGCTCCCTGAGCTTGGTGCTTTCTGGATGAAACATAAATATGCATACTCCTTTCATCCTCCAGCCCCCTCCTTAGCTTTGGCACTCAAATTATGAAGAACATTTTTGATGGCTGAAATGCATTCAGCTGTGTCCACCTTTTTTAAAAAGCACCCTTTAAAATCATCTCCCTGGGTATAATTATCTTTTATAGGGAAACTAATACTTCATTTCTCTATGTTTTTTGGGTTTAGCAGCCATATTCCCTTCCCACAATAATCTGGCCACAGTGCAGAGCACAAGAGAATGGACACTTTGCAGGACCCAGGGGTACTTCCCATAATGGGAACAGGGAAGGCTGGGTCCCCTTCCAAGTTGTCTGGAAGCTTTCACAAAGATCAAAGTCAGATCAGTTGGACTCATCTGATTCTCTCTTCTCTAGTCCTCCATTTTAAGGATCATTCTACATTAAACAGGAAAAGCAAATATTACTTATTCTGCTTTGTTTTACAACACAGTTGGTGTAGATGTTCAGAGCACAGACCCTGGAGGCAGACTTTCTGGGTTTAAATCCTGGCTGCATCTCTCATTAACTACATGAACTTGGACGAGATATGCAACCTCTCTGACATCAGTTGACTCATCTGATACAGTGTATTAATAATAGTACCTCCTTATGGGTCTATTACAGTGTGGAAGGCACTGATATTTGTTCTTAGAACAGAGCTGGCACAAATTAAGTGGCACATAAGTATTTGTTCAATAAAACAAATATTTGTTTAAAAATATCTGCCCTGTTGTTCTTCCACAGCTAATTGTGTCTCATAACAGTAGAAGAATCACTGAGGACAGACAGACATTTAAGTGAAGCTGCCATGGACCCAGTGAGCAGGAAGTTTTTGCCATTCGTGTTGCTCCAAATGGAAAAGTTCTAAGGAAATGGGTTTTCTTTTTCTTTTGGATCCTTTTTTCATGTAATGCCTAACAAGGCTATAATTAGCTGTCATTATTTTAAAAGAGAGTTGTTTCAAGTTTTAAAATACAGTTTTAAGACTTCTTTCTTTAAAGTATCACAAGGTCTACCTTTCTGGGCTCACCTGGCCACACAGCAGCCATCAGATAGATGGGCAGTCATCCTGCAGTTCTCTGAGCTTTCTCACTTCCAGCTTTGCTCATTTGCTTCACCTGCCTGGCTGTGGTAGCTATCTATGCTATGGTGTGAATAAGTGGTCCACAAAGACCCGCGGAGCCCAACCCACAGCAGTTTGGCTATACAGCAGATCTTTTAAAAAGTAGAGCCAATGGAGGGTTTTCTAGTCACCAAAGAATGCCCTGAAGGAGATTTTGGGACCCCCACCCCTCCTCAACCCATTTTCTTCCTCTTTTTTTGCATTTCAGCATTTTAGTAAACGACTTTGCTTGACCATACCTTCCCTGCCATGATTTGCTGCCTCACCACACACCTACAAATAATGGGGCCAACCAATCATGAATCAAAGTCTACAAAAGTGTGAGCCAAAATAAACCTTTTATGTTACAAGTTGATTTATCTCAGGTATTTGTTATAGCAAGGGAAAGGTGATTAATACATTTTATTTTCTGGGCACAATTCTTCAGAAAAGAGTCACATGTAGAAGTGTACAGTGACCTTGACAAGAATAGTTTTGCTGGGGTTATCTTTAAGAAAGCCCCATTAAGAGTGGGCACAACTGCACAATGGTAGATAAATTGGAGAGCAGATAGCCTTATGCTTATGTCAGTGATAATAGATATATCAATACAACTCATCAACAATTCTCATGAAACCCTCTTACAAGTATCCCACAGGTGCACCGCTCCTCTTTTTCTTAAAATTAAGTATGACTAATGACTTCTTTGGCAAACAAAGTATCAGTAGAAGTTGAAAGTATCAATTCCAAGCAGAAGTATTAAAATTTGTTACACAGTTATTTCTTTTTTCTTTCTATTGTTGTTGGCACTGTTTGATATGATGGAAATTCTATCATCCTGCAGCATAAATCTTCTACAGAAGTGTGAAGCTCTAGTGGTGTGATTGAAAAATAAACTTTGTTGTTTCAAGTCACTGGGGAAAAAAGGAAGGAAGGAAGGAAGGAAGGAAGGAAGGAAGGAAGGAGAAAGAAAAGAGAAGAGAAGAGAAGAGGAGAAGGGAGGAGAGAAGAGAAGAGAAGAGAAGAGAAGAGAAAGAAGAGAAGAGAAGAGAAGAGAAGAGAAGAGAAGAGAAGAGAAGAGAAGAGAAGAGAAGAGATAAGAAGAGAAGAGAAAAAGGGTTGGGGGGAGGGCTGGAGAGACCCATGTAGATGGATCTGGGCAGGTCAGTTTGTGTTTCTAGCCTGGTTCAGTAATGATTGGACAACACATCAGCCCAAGAATATACCTATTAGAGACTAAACTCTTCACAAGATTTCTGGTGCTTTTTTTTACTTCCACTTTTAACATCCTGCTCTTTAGAAAACTATCTTCCTGAGAAATAAAGTTCTTGGGGACTATATTTGATTCCCAAAGTTGCCAAACAAAATGCAACACAGGGAACAGTTTAAGACAAGACAAATGTATTCTCTCACAGTTCTGAAGGCTTGAAATTTAAAAAAAAGGGTGTCAACAGGTTTGGTGACTTCTTGAAGCTCAGAGAGAATCTGTTCTGTGATTCTCTTCTAGCATCAGGTGGTTGTGATACTTTTTGCCATTACGTGGCTAGTAGAAGCATCATGCCAACCCCTCCATCATCACAAGTCTGTCTTCCCTCCGTGTTTCTCTTCTTATGAGGATGGCAATAATTGGGCTGGTGCCCACTTTAATCAATTATAAAGTCAACTTCATTAATCCAGTAAAGACTCTACTTCCAAATGAAGTTACAGGTTGAGGTTCTAAGTGAACATGATTTTGTGAGGACTCTATTCAGCACAAAAGAGGGGCTAATCCAGATGAAATATGACTTTTCTCCCATTACCAGCGGATGGCATCTAAGAGTCATGCAATTATTCAAGAACATTTGCTGATCATTTACTGTACATTGGGTCACACATTGGGGTATAAAAATAAGGCACAGATCTCAAAGACCTCATAGTCTCACAAGTGACTTATATGCTTTCAGGACTAAATTTAAATTAAACCCAACACGTTGCTATACTACAGACTGGTTTTGGGGGGAAATTCAATAAGTCAGCCACACCTACTTGTAGAAGCACCTTTTATAGATCAAATAAATAAGTCTTAAAATATTTGACATTCGTGAAGGTAAATAAATAATTGATCACCCAAGATAAAATAAGAATTTGCAAAGACCAATAGGCATAATTTTTCCTTCTTGTTATTTTTTGTACAAAAATCCAGGGATAAGTCATTCAGTTATATCTGTGTGTGCCACTAATTCCACTGTTCACCTGGGAAGTGAACAGCAGCCATGGTCTTTGCATATTCTGGAACCAGGCATGAATTCATGTAGCAAAATAAACAACTCAGGATCGTAGATTCATCTTAACACCTCTGAGATATCCAAAATGAGTCTCTAGTCTCACAAGAGGGACATTCTTCAAATCAGTTGAGTAAAGAAAAGCTGCTCTAATTACCTAAAAGAATTGCAATATATTAATACAAGGTTCAGTTTTTTTCTGAAAACTTAAGCCCTAAAAGTATCCTACACAAGACATGAAAATGTTGTTTGTTTCCTCTGAGATGGGAAAAGAAAGGAGAAGACCTGGGAGGTGCAAGCAGGGTCTCACCCAGAAAAGTCACCCAACGTGCCCTCCTGCCTCTACAGGAGACGTTCCACCCAGAGAGGTAGCAAAATCAGCCTGGTCAAGAGCTCTCTGGGGAACCACATGTTGAAAGGACTGTTCAGCAACTTATTTTATTTTCAACCTTGGGTCAGCAAGTTACAGTTCAACTTTGAATTTCATCAATCAAGGCCTACTGATCAACTTTTCATAATATTAAAGACAGACTCCGCATTTAAACTCCCCAGTAGAGTGTTAATTTCCAGATCTTTGCAAGTAGTAATCATAAACAGTTTTTAATTGTAGAAGAATTATACTCATACAGTAATCCTGTGTAGTGGGTTTTCTTACTATCCCACTTACAGATGCAGAGATTAAAGCATGGAGAATGTATTGGCAAGGATTCTTTCAATGACAGGTGGTTCTTGATTAAAGGAAAGGGGGATTGTATTGGTTTACAAAAGTAGAAAACATGCTACAGTTGTCCATAGGTGTAATGGGATGCTATGGTTTGCAGGGATTCAAGATCAGGGATAAATTCATGCTTTCTCTCTTCCCTGCCTTTCTCTCTTCTTTGTCCTCCTCTCTATCGCTATTTATCTCTTCTTGATCTTATTCTGACTCACTACAAAGGACTTTCCATGTGACATTGAAACTTGTCATTGGTCACTCTACTTTGTATCTTGTATCATCACCATAATTGCAGAGGCAAGTTTGCAACTATTGTAGTCCTAAATGGTGACATCCCAGGAAAGATTTCTCTTTTTTTAAAGAGAAAAAAAAACAATAAAAAGCAATAATACGACTTCCTGCAAAATGGCCAACCTGATGACACTGCCATAGGGAGACTCCCTGGAATATACCATCCAAATGCTGGAATACAAAATAATATAATAACAGAAAGAAGGAAAGGGGAGGGAGATGGGTCCTCTGAACCTAAGAGGAGTCTAGGATGAGAACTGTAGCCCACAGAAAGAGTAAAAAAAGAAGTAAACAAACAAAGGTGGTGGTGCCTCTGACTGGAGCTGAATCCAATTAGCAGCGGACTCAAACTGGGAAGGTGCGATTAAAGTGCTTGCGATGAGTGATTGAACTTCTGCAGCTAAGGCAGAGACAGCTAAGGCGGAGACGGCGGAGGCAGCGATTGATCGTGGAAAGAGGTGGGCGTGAGCTGGTGAGTGAGTAAACTCAGCGGGCCCAAGGCCCCCACTCCCCACTCCCGAGGGAGAGCGAGAAACAGGCATCCATCTTGAGACCGGAACCGCACCTAATCAGGCACGGTTCCTTGCCCACACCGGGCCCTGGAGTGTCCTGGCAGAATCTACATGGGCGCCCTGGGGGTGATAGAGGAAGTTAGGCGGACGGCCCTATCCTCGCGCACTTCACCAGACATCCACGGAGCCAAGGCGGCCTGGGGAAACACAGCAGAGCCCAGGAAAATGCCAAGAAGGAAAGGTAGAGGGCGCTCTCCAGACTCCGATACAAGCAGCACAAACCCAGATGACACAAATGCAGACAAGGTCAGGAGTCCAAAAATTAAACTCTCAGAGGAGATGACAACTGAAGTGGGGAGACAACTCCATGAAGCTATGAAAGAAATTAAAGCGGCACTGTTAGCCCAACTGAGAATTGAAATGAAATACATAATAGGGCAATCCCTAAGCGCCTCTAAAGGAGACATAGCCGGAAAGGTGGAGGATGGAAAATCAAAGGAGATTGAGAA
>RJWM01019925.1:0-37821 GCA_004363535.1 Dasyprocta punctata | reverse complement strand
ATAGCCACAATATATAGAATCCTAGGAATCCATTAATGGATGGATACAGAAAATGCAGTATCTATGCACAATAGAATACTGTTCAGACATTTTATTTTATTTTTTTCCCCAGCACTGGGGATTGAACTCACAACCTTGCGCCTGTCAGACAGGTGCTTAAGTCACTGAGCCAAACTCCTGGCCCTGGTTTTGTTTTTTTTTTTTGCGGCACCGGGGATTGAACTCACAGCCTTGCACCTGCCAGAGCAGGCACTTAAGCCACTGAGCCAAACTCCCGGCCCTGGTTTTTTGAGGCAGGGTCGCACTATGTAGCTCAGGTCGGCCTTGCACCGCGTTGTAGCCCAAGCCGGCCTCGAACTCACAATGCTCCTCCTACCTCAGCCTCCCGAGTGCTGGGATTAAAGGTGTGCGCTACCACGCCCAGCTTGTTCAGACATTTTATAAAGCAGAAATCCTGTGACTTGGGACAACACTGATGAGCTTGTATGATATTATGCTAAAAGAAATAAGCCAGGCCCTAAAAGACAGACATTACATGATCTCACTTACATGTGGAATCTAAAAATGTCAGACTTACAGAAGTAAAGTAGAATGGTGACTACCAGAAGCAAGAGATTTCAGTAAGCATGCAAAGACGTTGACCAAAGTGTTCAAAGTTTGTTAGAACGAGTAACTTTTTGAGATCTATTTCTTGTGATGACAAGTCAATAATCAAGTACTGTATATTTCAAATTTTCTTAAAGAATGGATTTTAAATGTTCTCACTACAAAAAAAATAAGTATATGAGGTGATTAATATGCTAATTAGCCTGACTAGATATTTCTACAATGTATACATATACAAAACATCACAAGCTGAGTGTGGTGGCGCACGCCTTTAATCCCAGCACTCAGGAGGCTGAGGTAGGTGGAGCGTTGTGAGTTCGAGGCCAGCTTGGGCTACAACACAAGCGCAAGGCCGGCCTGAGCTACATAGTGCAACCCTGCCTCAAAAAGCTAGGGCTGGGAGTTTGACTAAATGGCTTAAGTGCCTGTCTGGCAGGCACAAAATTGTGAGTTCGATCCCTGGTGCCAAAAAAGAAGAAAAAATCACATATACTGCATAAATACATACAATTACTATTTGTCAATTAGAAATAGATTTTTGTGCTACTACAAGTAAAACCCAGGAGCACTCTACCATAAGTTATATCACAACCTATTTTTAAAATAATTTTTATTTTTAGACAGGGTCACACTAAGTTCAAGTGAGAGTCAAACCTGCAATCCTCCTACCTCCATCTCCCTAAATGCTGGAACTACAGGCATGCACTGATATTCCACTTTTGTACTGGGTATGCTATGTCCCCCCAAGTCCTCATACTTTTGATGGGGCTGAGTCTAGTGCTTGCGTTCAGTTTGTTGTCTAGCACTGGGATTGGCAACGTGAGCGCTGCACCCGCGCAGGGGTGGAGCTGAGATACAGTGTAAGGGAGGCGGGTCTTCCTCTTGTGCTTCCAGGCTTCCGCCTCCTCTCTCACCAGTGCACCTTGCGGCTTGCAGCTGCCATGAACGGCAGCCCCGTCACGCCATGCTGCCTTGGAGCCAACTAAGTGTGGAGTGAAATTCCCGAGAAACTGTAAGAATAAACCTTTCCTTCCCTAATTTTGGGCATCAGGTATTTTGTCTCAGCAACAAACGAAAAGTAACTAAGACAACCTTGAAATAAAAATTTAAATTTTAGGGTTAGGTATGGGGCTTAGTGGTAGAGCACCTACCTATTTCATTCAAGGACATCGGTTTAATCCTAGCACCACCAAAAAAGGAAAAAAGGAAGAAGAAGAAAAAGAGGTAGAGGAAGAAGAGAAAAAAGAAAAAGAGGAGAAAAGAACATCCATCCAATTACACATTTAAGCTCTTAGAAAATTACAAGTGAGCGGGACAGAGCATCCAGTGGACTTGCCATGAGGCAGGCTTGTATCTATCGCCTGGTTCCTATACTCCCCCATTCTAACATAGAGGTCACTGAGTCACTTTGGGTTTTGAAGTATCAAGATTCACTCAGACCCTGTACTGAACAGTTTTGAAACGTCTGAGTACTCTCCTCTTCCCAGTGGACCTGAGTAAATGGGCATAAGTCTTTTGTGGCTGAGGAATATTTACTGTGCTAGACTTCTCAGTCAGAGGGTTTTGGGTGTGAAAACTGAGCAGGATCTGGGAATTGGATGAGAGATTGTTAAATTTTATTAGCCTCTCGATCATCCATCCTTCGTTTTGTTTGATTGAATGGACTGATAATTAACCATGTTGCTGCCCATATATTTTGCCCATAGAGATACCATATTCTGCTAATTTTCTCCATAGCTCTCTGAAGATAAAACATCTCTTTCCAGTCTCTTCACCTTCCACTTGGATCTTATTGTTCATTACGCTAACTGAGCTTGCCTTGTTTCTGAAGGTTGAGTGCCATCCTCAGGAAGCCGGACTCTGTCACAAATTCCCCGCTGCCAGTCTTGGCCCCACAAAGGATAGCTGCCACCGAGTTTCCCAGTGATGCTGTTGCCACTCTCACCGGCAAATTCTTTATCTCAGCAAATGATCTTCCAGACTGTCCAGTGAAACACAGTCGGTTAGTAAATTTTCCAGCCTTCCATATGCAGCTTACTGTATATGCTCACTCTGCTGAACCTTTTAATCCCTTCTTTTTTGTAGGCCCAGAAAACTGGGGGCAAGGGGACTGTTTCAAGATGTATACCTAAATCAAAATGCCCCCATTTAAAATCTCGGTTCTACTCCCTTCCAAACAAGATACTGAGCTTGGCATAACAAAGATACTAGAATTGATAATTCTATCTTAGCTAAAGTTAATGCAATCCTAGTGTAGTCTTACAACCTGATTCTCAGCACTTTTGCCATCATGTTTCAAGATCTCTGATTCTTGTACTTTCCCTTAAATTGGCCATGAATCAGCATGAGCCTGTCCTTGTCAATAACTCCTAGTAATAAGCCTATGTTATGATTTTTACTTCTTCCAAACTCAGGCAGTTTAATCCCAAAGTCATGTGTTAACAGTATTAAGAGGGTGGAAACTTTATCTGTGGTGTTATTATGGTTTGTACCTAGATGTCCCCCAAAACCTCAGGCAGTCGTAGGTGGGAAGTTTCAAAGGTGGCTGGATTAGGTTGTGAGGATTTGGATTAAGAATGTGATACTGGGTTTGATGGTGTGATAGTGGGATTAAGAGTGCGAATAATGGAAGCTCCACCCTGGGTGTGCGTGACACCAAGCAATAGGTTTATAACCTGGATGGAATACAAAGGAAGAAAGAAAAGCCAAACTGCTGCTTCTGCTGCTTACTACTGCTGCCTTCTGCACGCCGCACATGAACTGTTTCTCCCTCATGATGCCTCTCTGCCACACTGCCGTGCCTGGGAGTCAGTCAACCATAGACTGAAACCTCTACCGACTGGGAACTGAAATAAGGTTTTCTCATTTAACTTTGGTGTCAGGTATTTTGTCTCAACCATGAGAAAAATAACCAAGACAGATGTTTAGAGGTGAGAGCCTTGAAATGTGGTTAGATTAGTTAATGAGAGGATCCTCAAAACTGATTCCTGTTGACTTTATAGAAGGAGAGAAACCACACAGATACAGATATACACAGACACAGAGATACACAGACACAGAGATACATACGTGTTCCTACCGTGATGTGATGCAGACAGTGGATACCATCACTAGATCTTGTGCCATGCGGTCTGAACTTCTATCCTCTAAAACCATTGTTACAGGCAGCTGAGTTAGATAGAAATATTATAGGAAGCCAGGCATGGTGGCGCACGCCTTTAATCCCAGCACTTGGGAGGCTGAGGTAGGAGGAGCGTTGTGAGTTCAAGGCCGGCTTGGGCTACAATGTGAGCGCAAAGCCGGCCTGAGCTACATAGTGCGACCCTGCCTCAAAACACCAGGGCCGGGAGTTTGGCTCAGCAGCTTATGTGCCTGTCAGGCAGGCGCAAGGTTGTGAGTTCAATTCCTGGTGCCGCAAAAAAAAAAAAGAAAGAAAGAAATATAGGAAGTCAGATAAGGCTGGGCCCTGGAAGAAACCAGTGCAGAAGACCAGATACCTTGTAACTGTGGGGGAGGTAGACATCTCCAGTTGTGGACCAGACCTCAAGACAAAAGATTGAACAAATGCAACCACATCCTAAGGATAAACTATCAGGGACTGATATTCTAAAGAGGTCTCTATCACCCTAAAGAAACCAAAAGGAATCACTAACCTAACCCCCTACAGGCAGAGTCACTGCTGTATATGCATGCCCACTTGCTACATGACTGGCTTTCCCATTTGTCCCTGATTTAATCAATTTTACCTGAGTAATTATACTCATAATCTTATTGGTTGGCCATAGTTCTGTCCCACTTCATGCCCACCTTTTGAGTTCCTATTTTGGAACCACTTCACTTCGTGGTTTTGCTCTATAAAAATTCCAAGAAAAGACAGAGTCTTTAGCAACTCACTCAAGACCCCTTCTGTCTCTCTGTCAGACAGAAGCTTTCTTTCTCTCAATAAATGCATTCTGCTCTTAACCTCAGTTGTTCCTAAAATTCATTTTTCAATTTTAGAGAACATGAACTCATACCAGACATTTAGTAGGTTAGGAGTTTCTTTCTTCTATAATACCATGAGTTAATAAGCCTCTTTTCTTTATAAAGTAACCTGTCTGTCTGGTATTTTATTACAGTAACCAAAGTTGAACTCATACACCATCTTGTTCCATAGTAATTAGAATAACTACTTCCCTCCACCTCATAAAGACCTGTGCCTACATGATGGAAATTACTAAAAAGCAGCTCTGAGCAGGAGTTAAAATTAACCAATTGGCTTTCTATGTTTACTTGTGAGTCTGTCCCAGGCCTAAGCCCCTTGTCTGGAGATGGGCAGCAGATTCATAATAACTTCTATAAGAAGACTTCTGGGAAGATGGCAGAGTAGTAGGACACAGGGAAAACAGCCTCTCTGAGAGACACCGTCTAGACGTGGGAACACACCATCTTGAGGAAGACAAAAAGGAGGGAGATGGGTTCCTTGGACCCAGGAAGAGTCTGAAGTCTGAATCGAACCCCACAAAGAGAGCAAAAAGAAAAAATTCAATTAAGAAGGAGGTGGTAGCTGGCAGAGCCTTCGCCCAGAGCCGGACTCACTGCATGAGAGGAGCTGTTGGAGCCCAGCGGCACACAGTCACAATGTTGGTGGCAGCTGGCAACCCCAGGACCTCTGCAGAACCATTCCTTGGTGGAGGAGAGCGGCGGGCGAGGTGGACTGTGCTGGCTGTCGGTGAGTGCGGAGGGCTTGGTCCTCCCGCGGTAGACAGCGAGTTGCTAGAAGCCATTCCTGAGTCAGGCCAGATATGCCTGGGGTTGAAACTGTTGCCTGCTTCCCCCAGTGGTTCCAAGCTGCGAGCCGAAGGAGGCTGTTCTCAGGGCAGGCCTGCTGAGGTTGTCTACTACTCCATCCACAAACAGTTGCCGACTTGTGGAGATACAGTGCCATGATTTGGGTTGCTGTCTCCACAGGCTGTTTACCAGTGAATCCAGAGAGAACCCCAGAAGTAGATTCTTTTTTTTTTTTCTTAGTGTGAGTGTGGTTTCTGCCCTCCTTTTGGGTCTGGTCTTGTTCTGTTCTCTTTTCTATGTCTTTTGGCTTTCTTTTCCCTCAGCCTTCTACAGTGGTTTCCCCGAGTTGGTGGACCCATCTTTGTTCTCCAACCTACCTGCAGTCTCTTTTCCCTTTTCCCACTTTTCTGCCTTTTCTTAAATTCATTTTGGGTCCTCACACTTGGTGTCAGAATTGACATTTTGTGAACCTAAGTATTGTATATGATTGTTTTGCATCCTGTTGTATAGATATAAATTCAGTTTATATGGTTGGGGGTTGTAAATCAGGGGTTGAATCAGTTTACTCTTTTGTCAGCTGTGTTTGGTGCTGTGGGTGCCACTGCAGCCACAACTGATCAATTAAACTGGATAGCTGTTGGCCTTGCTGGTCCAGAACTGGGATTGACTGGGGGTCGCAGAGAGGGCTGGGGCATGGTGCCAAGGTACTAGGGACTGGGCTAGGCGCGCAGTGGTTTCTCATCTCTGACAAACTGAGGAGGAGGGATTTTTCCAATAGACTCAGAGCCCAGGAACCGGTTACACCTGGAAGATATCTCCAGGAAGTGCTTATCACCTGGAAGTCCTTAATACCACCGTTAAAGTAATCCACTGCAGGCAACTAACAGGTTTCACTTTAGGAATTAAACTAAACAAGAAAAGAAATGAGAAGACACTTAAACAAGTCACAACCCCAGACACCCAGTTCACCTAAAGCAAACCCAAGGGGCAATGAGGCTGGAAAATCTGGAAGTCCCCTACAAGGTTTCTTTGAAGTGGTAACAAAGCAGTTGAATGAGACTTTGGAAAAAATGAAATCAGAAATAATCTCTCAAATAACCACAGAGACTACCAAAATATACACCATGCTTAGTGATGGTAGGACAGATACAGACAAAAAAATAAATGACCTTAAGCAAATTATGGAAGGACAACATAAGAAGCAAATGGATTCCATAAACCAGATTCAAGTAGATATCCAGGAGAATAGAAACTCTATTGAAAGTTTTCAAAGCAGATTAAGCCAATGTGAGGACAGGATCTCAGATATTGAAGACAGGCTTGCAGTTAGCAACAAGTAAAAGAAAGATTCTTCAAAACTAGCAAGGGAACATGAGATATTAATCCAGCAGTTGCTTGATGAGGCAAAGAAAAATAACTTAAGATTAATTGGAGTCAGTGAACAAGCAGGAGATACTACAAATGACATTAAAAACATCCTTACAGTGTCAGAAAATCCTTACAATGTCAGAAAATTTTCCTGGTAGAGAAAAAGAATTTGACATACAAATAAGTAAGGCATATAGAACTCCAATTAGCAATGATAAAAAAAAATGTACTTCTAGGCATATCATAGTCAAGATTCCAGAAATTCAACACAAGAATAAAATTTTAAAAGTTCTTAGGGAAAAGAAAGAAATCACCTATAAAAGAAAGCCCATCAGAATTACAGTGGACTTCTCAGCACAAACTCTCAAGTCAAGGAGAACTTGGAGTGAAGTACTCCAAGTTCTAAAAGAAAACAACTTGCAACCCAGATTGATGTATCCCACAAAACTATCTTTCAAAATAGAGGGAGAAACAAAATACTTCCATGATAAGGAACAGTTGAGGAAATTCATGACCACTAAACCAGCACTCCAAAATATTTTGAAGGACATTTTAGAAAGGGATGATAAGTACTACAGCTCCACAAACCCCAATAGAAGGAATTCACCAGGAAAAAAAGAAAACAGCATGATAAAGATAAGTCATTTCATATCAGTTTTAACCATCAATGTTAATGGTATTAATTCATTAGTCAAAAGACATAGACTGGCAGAATGGATCAAGAAGCAAGATCTAACAATATGCTGTATACAAGAAACACATTTAATTCAAAAGCATACTCATAGACTGAAAGTTAAAGGACGGAAAACAATGCTCCATGCCACAGGAGTCCAGAAAAAAGCAGGGGTAGCTATTCTATTTGCCAAGTTAATTTTAAGTTAATTTTAAGCCAAGACTGATTAAGAGAGACAAAGAAGGTCATTATATATTGGTAAGGGAACAATCCAGTAGGAAGAGATAATAATGCAACAAATACTAGTCCACCCAGTTATATAAAACAATTATTAATCAACATGAAAAATCAAGTAAGCCTTAATACAACTGTATTGGGAGACCTCAATACATTGCTGTCACAAAAAGACAGGTGTGGAGTTCTTGGGATCCTCTGGGTAGAGTATCATGTCATCTGAAATAAAATCTATGTATATAAAAAATTAGTTGTGACAGTCAGAGAAAAAGAATTTTGAGTAAAATGTAATTTTTTCAGGGTCACCTTCAGATTTTATTTTTAATGTGAAATAGTCATTTGAAAACAATTGTGTTACAAGCAGTTAGATAATGTTTCATGTCTGTATTTTTTGTCTTAAATAATTTTCGGGACTATCCAATATGCTGATGATTGTTGCTGTTTTGTTGGTTGGGGTGAAATTGTTATGTTTTGATTTCTTGCTTTCCTTTTGTTTAAAATAAAAAAAAATAACTTCTATGATTCACCAGTCCTGGCTGAGGCCTATAGTTACCTGTGCTGCCCTGATGCCTCAAAGGATAAGGCCACAGCTGAGGTCACCTGGCTTCAACTCCAGTTAATTAGATAGAGACTGTAGCTGCAGGCTCCACACTCCTGCAAATAAATGTCAACCTAGAGATAAAATAGTTCTCTTGATTGGTGTAATTGACAACTTGGGAAAGTCTTTGAACTGACTCCCAAAGTCCTCCTCGGTTCCCATGCTTTCTTCAGTATCCCCTCCCTTTGTTTGAAAACCAAATAAATATGGGCTTCCCAGAGAAGTTCTTTGTCTCAGCCCCCAGAGAATCTCGAATTCTGCTAGAGGGTTTTGATTCTCCTGGAGTCCTAAAATCATACCACTTGCTTCTTTTATTTAAGGTTTCTCTGTCTACTTGTTTGGGAGGCTGGAGGCCGTGATACTTCAGATGGTGGCACACATCTGTAAACCCAGCACTCTGGGAAGCTGAAGCAGAAGGATAGAAAGTTCATGCCCATTCTGGACAATTTAGTAACTTAGCAAGATCCTGTCTCAAAATAAAAATAATTTTTAGTGGAGCTAAGAATGTAGCTCAGTGTGAAGGCCCTGGGTTTGAGTCCCAGTACCATGAAAAAAGACCTGAGATATAGTACCCTCCCCTGCATTCTTTCCATCAATACCCCACCTTTAGACACCAGCGACATTTTTAACAATTACAGCGCTACAGACTTACATGTGCTATCTTCATTCCACCAATCACCAGTGACAGGGTCCTCACTGCCAACAATCTGGCAGGTAATCCAGCTCACAATTCCAGTTTACAGTTTGCTTTCTTAGGATTACTGGTGATACCAACTGTTGTAGGGTAGATTCTCTAAAATCAGTGCGGTGTGGAAAATTACACATAAGGGAATTATTGAGTAGTATTCTGTAGGTGAAAAAAAAATGCCTGTTCAGGAGTGCCATGAGGAGGATTAGGCAGAATAATAAATTGAAGAGTTGTGTGATTGTAACAGAGACCTCCTTTGGTCCCTTGGGGAACTGCTAAGCCAAGATGGCCCATTCGAGGAGTTGCAAATTGAAGCAAGGAGATTTGCTATTTGAACTTCTGTCTTTGGGGGGAGAAATGCAACTTGTTGGAGGCATCATCATCTATCTAGGAGGTATTTAGCTGTGAGCAATCTGCAGCCATATACTTTGGAGGCTAGAAAAATGGGTATCTCGGCTCTGATAGGTGAACCTGACAGTATACAGTGTGCACTGTAGGATGCATTAAAACTTACAGTTTCAGTTGTTTTTTTATGTTCTGCTCCTTGCAATTATATCAGTTATTGAATATTAGAATATTAGAATATTTTGAGACTTTATTGTTAGGAACATATTATTTAGGATGGCTACATCTTCTCTGAATTTTCCCCTATAAAGATATGCAACATTTGTGTTTATTGTCTTTTGATACTAAACTCATTTGTCAGATGCTACGATTATTACCTGTATTAACTGGCATTCAACCAGAGAACAGAGCAAGTAGACTATACAAGGAATTTATTGCACGGAATTGGCTTGCTCATTGAGGGGACTGACAAGGCAAGTTCAGAGTCCAGAGGACAGCCCATCAGGAAAGGCAAACCGGAAGATACTGAACACAGATCTCCAGCTTCTTCATCAAGGAAGCTTCATTCCACTTTTATGAACTTCCCATTCAAATTATCTAAGATTATTTCCCATGCTTAGTTCAACTGAGCTTATAAACTTTAATTACATCTACAAAATACACGTAAACAACAACATCTAGATTGTTTACTTAAATAGTAGAGGACTATAATCTAGCAAAGTAAACACATCAAAAGAACATCACACTACCAACTTTGTTTTTATTAAATTTGCCCTTGAATGGTAATATTAAGACATTTTCACACTTTTCCCCCTTGAGTTCTACATTCCTTTGATTCTCTGCAGGTTTGTGAGTGCTTTGATCAAGAGTATGACAAAATTTGTGCTAGATGACTTCCAAGCTGTATCATAATTGGCCATAGTAGTACAGTTAGAAACTATAGAACTAAAAAAGTCACCCCCTTTCCTCTACTGAATTTTAAACAGCACTCTACAGTTATTTTTGTTTTCATTGTACTGAGATAAAAAATAAAATAACAAAAGCTCAGAAGATTTCTGACGATCTAGGCCAGAGCATGTGTGTGTTGTATCTCCTAGCCTGATCTTCCGGTCACCGGCACCCTACTCCCAACATGTTCATAAATATGTACTACACATCATAATTATATCGGAGTATCAGAGTGAAATCTGGGACAAACTTGTATTGAGAGCCCCTAGGATGACTCAGCATCCTGTCAATCACACCAAGAGATTCAGCCAGTGGAATCTAAAGATCAGGTACCTGGTCTTTAAATTACAAAAGCCAGATTTAACAGTACCTTTTTGTTGCTGTTGCCTTTGTGTGCTTTGACC
The DNA here is from genome assembly GCA_004363535.1 of Dasyprocta punctata. Taxonomy (NCBI): domain Eukaryota; kingdom Metazoa; phylum Chordata; class Mammalia; order Rodentia; family Dasyproctidae; genus Dasyprocta; species Dasyprocta punctata. The sequence goes on along the minus strand of RJWM01019925.1, from coordinate 27,187 downwards.
TGTGTGCAGTGTTTTTCTGTCACCCAGGCATCTTTTCTGTCTCTACCTTATGGTGGCAAGGCTTCCCTGAACACAGCTTCCCAAAATCTCCAATAAATGTAGCTGCTAACTACTTACTACTGGATATGCACTTGGCAATTCATTCCTCCTTGTACACAAGAGCCTGGACTATTATTGCACATTCCATTGCAACACTAAACCTTCTTCTTTTTTCACTGAAACACTCACTCTTGAAGTGCAGAATCCCCAGGTAACTACCCTGAATTTTTATGTCACAAAGATCACATTTATAGACTCTGGTCAAATCCAAGCTCGACTCCTCTAAACCATCTCATCCTAAGCACTAGACATGTGAGTGAAAAAGTCGTCTCGGAATAGACCCTCCCAGCATCACGTCATTTCAACTCAGGCTTCAGATACAACTGGACAAAGAAGAAACTCCCCTACAGCTGTCTTTCCAAATTCATCACCCACAGAATCAAGGAGTATAATAAAGTGGTTATTCTTTAAACTCACTGACTTTTGCTTTGTTTTGTTTTGTGGCACCGGGGACCCAACTCACAACCTCACGCCTGCCAGGCGCTTAAGCCACTGAGCCAAACTCCCCGCCCTACTTTTCGAGGCAGGGTCGCACTATGTACCTCAAACCGGCCTTGCACTCGCGTTGTAGCCCAAGCCGGCCTCAAACTCACAACGCTTCTCCTACCTCAGCCTCCCGAGTGCTGGGATTAAAGGCGTGCACCACCATGCCCAGCTCTTAAACTCACTAACGTTTTGAAGTGGGGTTGGTGGTGGTGGTGATAGTGTTGTTTGTAGTTGCCGTCGTTGGTTTGGTTTTGTTTTGTTTTGGTCTCTGAGGTAAGGTCTCACTAAGCAATCTAAACTGATCTCGAACCCACTGCGTAGCCAAAGTTGGCCTGAACTCAGTGATTCTCCTGGGATTGCAGCGTGCCTGGCTGGAGCAGTTTTTTGTTTTGTTTTTTTGTTTGTTTTTGTTTTGATTTTAACAAAGCAGTAGATGACAGTAATACTTGAAATGTGTTTTTCTATCCTTTCATTTTGCGATTCTTTTCTCATTTTTGTAACTCATAAATAGCATGTCGGGGTGTGTGTGTGTGCGTGTGTGTTCCCAGTCTGAAAGTCTCAAATTCTCGAGAAGGAATTCAGGACCTTTAAGTGTTCATGCACAGTAAATCCCAAAACACTGCTTCAGGTTTTTCTCTCTTTCATGCCATCCTTCCCCTGAAACGCTAGCATGCAGTTTTCTGTGGATAATTTCACGGACCCTCAACCTCAAAGCGCTCCTCTAACATCTGGTTCCTTCCAGACCTCTAAATCTCCAATCATCCCTGTGTTTGCCCTAGGAAACTTTAAATTTCCTTTCAAAGCCTTCAGGTTACCAAGCCAGTCCTAGTGGTGGGTGGAGGCGGTTGCCATGGACACAGGTCCAGGGCCAGGGGCTGTGGAGGGGCAGACCCGAGTTCGGATTCTGATTGGCTCTGCAGACACGCAGCGTTCTGCTGGCGCACATGCGCAGTGGGGGTGAGGCGAGGTCCCAGCAAAGCCGAGATTCTTGGTTCCGATCCGGGCTTCTCAGGACCAGACTGAGACTGGCGACTCCTGTCCGAGTCGCGCTGCGCATTCGGGGGAAGAGAAGTGGCGGCGCCAGAGGCCCCTCCGCAGCGCAGGACTGAGTCCGCCACGCAGGCGCCAGTGCCGCCGCCGCCATTGTTGCCCGTGGCCTCTTGAGCCGTTCAGACTGCGCGGCGGCCGGGTCCCTGCGACAGGTAATGACGTCCCCGGCGCGGGTGTCCGCGCGGTCGGGCCTGGAGCCCGAGCCGGTGCACACGCGGGGGCGGCACTTGCTTCCTGCAAGGGGTGCAAAGATGGGTGCCGGCGGCCGTGGGGGACCCAGCCCAGAGTTGCGCGTCGCGGGGTCCCCAGCTCCTCCGCTGCTCGCGGCTTCTCCGGCCAGAAGAGAAGAGGGAGCAGCCTGGAAGGGCAGGCGACACGAGCCGGGCCAGGCTGGGCCGGGCCGGGGTGGCCGGTTTCCTCCCCGCAGGGCCTTGTAAACACTTGGCTTTGGTGGCACTGCTGCTGATCGAACGGGGCTGGGGGCTGAGAGCCGCCACCTGGGACAGCGGGTGTGGGTCGTGCCCCTGCAGGTCCGGCTACTCCTGAGGTTTACTTTCGGAATCCTGGTTTCAGGTATGTCTGTAAAGGAACTGTCTCCTGTAGAAGCACTGAAATAGCTTTCAGGCACTCCCCTTCGACTGCTTTCTAGTCCAACCGGCTTGTCTTCCTGGCCTGAGGATAGTGAAAAACTATAATAGGCCCGCAATAACATACAAAGCGGATAGATGTCTCGCCCATTTTCCCCCTCACGGTACTCTTGGGAACCCTGAGCACTTTACTAAGAAGAAATTCTCCTCCCCGTACCCACTAACAGTAAGTGTACTCTTGCTGAGAACCAGTTTAGACATTACAGCTTCTGTGACATCAGTGACTAAAATACCGAAACACTTTTTGCTGTGAAAATGTTAATGTTTGTTTCAGCAAGTTACAAGCTAAGTGTTTTGCTAATGATTATTCTACCACCACCTTTTTATGGTAGCACCACCTCCCCACCCATACACACATTCCCTACCCAGGAGAAGATTGCAGTTCTCTCACAAGTCCAGGGATGAAGGACCAAGAGAAAACCTGCATGTGTCTGTGCGCACTGGGGAGTCTGTTTCTGTGTGTATGTATAGTAGTACACCAAGATTTCTTGACCTTGTGGTCCACTATTGCGTTTCAGGGTCTCTTACTCAGCCCTGTAAGTTCTGGGCTCAAAATTTGTAACTAAGACTGCTAACTCTGCCTTCATCCTGTTCTGCCTCCAGCTGCAGCAGCTCTTGATATAATGTTTTTGTGGCTGTAAAATGACACTTCAAGCGGTTGGCTCATTACTGGAGAAATAAAAGATATTGCCAGCTTGACTATCTTGTCTGTAGCCATGTTAGCCTCAAGAAGGAGGATGAACAATTCTTCACGCTCCCAAATCCCTCTAATGTGGAAGCCAGACAAGGCCCAAAGTGGACCTCACAATTTTGAAAAGCAAAATTTTACTTCAAGACTCTTGCGTGATACTGAGACCTGTCGACAGAATTTTAGGAATTTTCCATACCCAGACATGGCTGGTCCTCGAAAGGCATTGAGTAAACTGCGAGAGCTCTGCCTTAAGTGGTTAAGACCTGAGATCCACTCAAAGGAACAGATCCTGGAGCTGCTGGTGCTGGAGCAATTCCTGACCATCCTTCCCGGTGAGGTTAGGACGTGGGTAAAGTCCCAGTATCCAGAGACTACAGAGGAAGTGGTGACTCTGGTGGAAGATTTGACTCGGATTCTAGAAGAAGAAGGTGAGAACTGTAAACCAGAGAAGGGAGGAATCCCTGGTTGGTTAGAATAGACAACTAGCACTTCTGAGAGCAACCCTGTCAAAGCAATTAAAACCAAGGTCTTAGCTTGAGCTGCATCCTGCACAGTGTCCCTCTTTCAGATTGCTTGGGACCAAACACAAATGAAACTCAGAGGGAAAATGTTATGGAATAATGGTTGGACACAACCAAATTAATTTGTGCAAACCCTCAGGAAATTTACTTGCAGAGGTTTGCACTATCCTACTAATCATTTGCTTTGAGAATTGGGTTTTATAATAATGTGACGGTGAAGCTAGATTGTCAGCTTGGTTTCTTAGCTACCCAAGGGGAAGTAAAGTATACTTCTAGGTATCTCTGGGTGACTTATGGAGGTGTGAGCTTGGGTACTATATCTTGTCCCTGGCCCCTTCTTCTCTGGCACGCTTCCCCTGCTTTGCTTCCTGGCCACTGTGAGATGAGTGACTTTGGTCCACCATGCCCTTTGGTCATGTTGCTACTTTGGAGCCGACTAACCATGAACGGAATCCTCTGAAACCATGAGCCAAATTAAACCTCTCCTTCAAGTAGGTATCAGGTCTTTTGGTTCCAGCAGTGGGAAAGTTGACCAATACAAATAACATACTTCCAAAGATAGAAAGTGTCCAAAGAACATTCCCTTATTAGCAAAAGAGACAACTGACAAAACTGATCCCAGATAAGCGTTTAGTAGAAAATTGTGGATTTTCTACTTATACTTAAAGGTCCCAGAGTACATTTATTTTTACAGTCTGCATTGGTGTTTTAGGACAAATCATTGACCTTTCCCTCTGACTCTTTGAAATATGAGTGCTGGTTTTCTTTTGACTTCTCACTTAGGAATGTAAACAGTCAAGGAATGTATTTGGTGAAGGGTCTCCTATATAAATAGGACTAATCTTCACATTCTTTTTTTCTTTTCCTTAGTTCCTCAGAATTCTGCCCTTTCCCAAGATACTCCAGAGGAGGACCCCAGAGGAAAGCGTGCTTTTCAGTCAGAGTGGCTCAATGACTTGATGACTGAAGTGAGTTTGAGGGGTTGTGATTTTTAAAGTGATTTTTAAAGATATATGAGAATATTTTCTGTCTTGCCCCTGTAACAACTATGCCCTCAAAAGCCTTATCTAGGACCTAAACCTCAGTTTTCCTCCTTGGCCTATTAGGGAAATGTGCTTCCATTGTCTTCCTTTGATATACCTTTAAATTAGCAATAGAGGTAAGATATTTACCTTTATAGCCAGGTGGTTCCTAACTCAACACTGCATCTGGCTTGGGACAAGATACTTAACTACTCTTAACCTCTTAGATTGTGAAGATTAAATATTGAGACTTCTTTTTATCTTAAATTACAGTAAGTGAGCAGCAAATACTAGTTACTAGTATTATGTTCCTTTATGAAGAAGTAATTAATAGTCATGTATCATGTGTTATACTTTTTGATCATGAGTCTTATATGTTTTTGTCTTCACTGAGGATTGACCCCAGGCCTCATGCATGCTAGATAAGTTATCTACTACTGAGCTATATCTCTGCCCTTTTATTATTTTATTTTGAGACAGTCTAAGTTGCTCAGATATGCACCACCATGCCCGGCTAGTTCTCTCTAAAATTTAAAGTGTGATGATTTTAATATTCCAAAAGAATTTTTTTTTCAAAAAGCAGCAGGGAAGTAAAAATGAAGAGTGAGAGAGAAACTGACTCTGCAGAGCAAGCTGGGACCAGGTAAAAGAGGAAAAAGCAAGATAAAAGGCCACTCTGGATATAGGGATACAGCTCAGCAGCACAGCATCTGCCTGGCAAGCACGAGTTCCTAAGTTCAATTCCCAGTACAAAAAAAGAAAAAAGAACACCCTGGAGAAAGTAAGGCGGGCTGCCATAAAGAAAGCCACGATAGCCCCAAAAGGATTTTTTTAAGAAACTGAAAATTATCTGAAAAACTGAACACAAGAATAATCAAGAGCCAGGTGTGATGGCACTGTAATCCCAGCTATTCAGGAAGCTGAAGCAGAGAGATCACCAGATCAAATCTATTCTGGGCAACTTAGAACTTTTCTCAAAATAAAAAAATAGAGCCAAGGGTGTAGTTCAATGTGAACACCCTGAGTTCAGTACCCATTATTGCTCCTCCAAAAAAAGTAATCAATTTGTTTTTAACAAAAGAGACAAAGGAAAGACCACTACACTTACCAAATTGTGAAGTGCATCTAAAAGTGCAACTGTTAACAGTGTATTGTTGGTTCTGTGTTGTTTTTGAGAAGAGTAAAAGAGGGCTAGGGATGTAGCTCAGTGGTAGAGCACATGAGGTCGTGGGTCCAATCCCTAGCACTAGAGGGAAAAAAACTGAAAGAACTATTCTGCTTGTCATTATACAGCAAGTAAATTTTGTAAATTAAAATACTGAATTCTTACGGCAAGTCTTGAAAGACAAAACCATGGAACTCTATCACCTAGTTTTAAATTTTCAAATTTTCAAACCCTTTCTTCTTCCTCTTTTTTTTTTTTTTTTTTTTTTTTTGATGGTGCTGGGGATCAAACTTAGGGCTTTGAGCATGTCAGGCAAGCTCTGTACCACTTAGCTGCATCCCCAGTCCATTTCACCTTTAAGACAGAGCTATTAGTGTATGTTCCTCTACCACCTAAGAACAAATCCTGTTTTGTTTTAAACTTTCCTTTAAGGCCATTGAGAGATACCATGGAGTCATGCGTATTTCTAGGTTCCTAAAGCTTAAGGTTCTGTGACCCCCACCATCACTTCATGCATGCCTCTTGTTACCACTGTCCTCCTTCCCATAGTGCGTGAACCAGTTAGGTTATACTTGATGTTTTAGGAATCAATGACATTCAAAGATGTGGCTGTGGACATTACTCAAGAGGACTGGGAGCTAATGCGTCCTGTACAGAAGGAACTGTACAAGACTGTGACATTACAAAACTATTGGAACATGGTTTCTCTAGGTAGGTATCGTCTATACTCCTCTTCCTAGAAGTCTAAAGTATCTTTCTACCCCTAGTTGTTAAGAGTGGTTTAAGCTGTGAACTATTTGCCTAAAAATAAGGTCTAGAGATGAATATTCTCCTCTTTCAGGCGCAAAAATGTTCTAAATGAAAGATCATTGAAAAGCATGCTTTACAGTGCCACCACTTGCCTTGCCCATTCTCCATTGCTGTGTGGGAAGAATTCTGCCCCCTGGATCTCCGAGACATACCTTCTTGGTAGCAGGAAATTATTATCCTAGCTCTGCAAGGATGAGACCCAGTTCTCTCACAAGATCGTGTCCATGAACTGTTGTTTTTCTATAAAGGTCTAAGAAGTCAGTTAACTTGGGTAATAAAATTTGCACAGCTGTTTGTCTCCAGGATAAAATGCATTATATTCCTCCTGAACAGGACTGACTGTGTACAGACCAACTGTGATTCCCACACTGGAAGAGCCATGGATGGTGATAAAAGAAATTTTAGAAGGCCCTAGTCCAGGTGAGAGAATGTCTTTGCTCTTAGAAGTTATATCTTAAGTCTGTTGAACTTTATTTTTTAAATATGGCCAAGTCACTGTTTGCAAAGACCTCACAACCCATCAAGAACTGGGAGCTGTTTGCCGTCACTGTCCTGCAGAGGCCATCTTCAGGAAGAGAGTTCTCTAACATCATGTTTATTTTTGCTTTTTTTTTTTTTTTTCGTCTTTTTGAGACAGTCTTGCTATGCAGCTCGGGCTGGCCTTGAATTCACTTTGTAGCCCAGGTCAGCCTTGACCTCACAGCAATCCTCCTGCCTCAGCCATCTGAGTGCTGGGATTACAAGTGTGTGCCACCACACCCAACTGCAAGCATCATTTTTATAGCTTTGCCCTGTGTCTCCTCTCAGTCCGTCCTCCGCGTGATGCCTAGGCAGTGTCTCTGAGAGCTTGCTGAGACTTTCACTGTGCCATTTTCCCTCCCTCTGTGTGTAAGCATGGATGAATACACCTTAAAATTGATATTTCAAACTGCTTTCTTCGTTAGTTTTCTTGAGTCTGTTTACTGACAAGCCCCTGCTTCCACTTTCCTCATTGCCATCTCTTTTATTTTCTAATTATTTCAGAAGATAATATATTGACCTGACTTAAGAGTTTAAAGTATATAAAGCCAAATATATCCAGACAAAAGTCTTCTGCCCCCACACTAGTCACCCAGTTCCCGTATCTCCCCAGCAGCTACCGGTCATTAGATCATGTCTGTGAACCACTGTCTTCCTGTAGAGGTCTCCTGTCAGATAAATAGAAATTAGAAACCTGGAATAACTGTTTATCTCCAGGATAAAACCTGGATTTTAAAATAATTTCTAATCATTTCCTATTTTCCTGATGACTATCTTTTACTTTTTATTTGAATGTAACAAGGTAGATATTAATAAAATATTTTAAAAGTACTCTGCTTCTATGAAAAAATAAAACAAAATTTCATAACAAAAAATTAGAGGATAACAATGCTTAATGTGCTGTATATCATAATGTTAAAAAAATGGCCAAAATGTTACTCAGAGTACATAGACAAAAAAAATTCTTACAAAGAAGAAACAAAGGAAGGGACAAAATTTTCTTTTCAATGAACAGAACGAACTAGTAGTATCCAGGAGATAAACATTGTTTCAGTGTTCTATTTGGTTTTTCTTTTTTGGGTTTTTCTTTTGTTTTGGGTTTCTTTTTTTGGTTTTTTGAGACAGGGTCTCACTATCTAGTTCACAATGTACCCCAGCCTGGCCCATGAACTCACTGTGCACCCCAAGCCTGGCCTCAAACTCATGGTTACCCACTGCCTCAGCCTTCCAAGTCCTGGGATTACAGGCATGCACCACCAGACTGGCTCTGTCTTTTGTGGTTTTTGCATATAGAAATATTTAAATTTTTTCTCCATGTTTCACCATAAATGTGCATACCACACATAATGTTTTGTTCATTTTCCTGAAAAGTATATCTTCAAAATGTTCCCAAAAAGTGTATAAAGAGCTTCTTACTTTTTTTTCTATATCTGCAACATATTTTATTGTCTGAATTTATTGAACTGTCTTTATTGATAGATACTCTGATTGGTCCCACTTCTTTTTTTTCCTCCTCCGCAGCAACTTTATTTTGAAAGACTTCAAACACACAGAAAAGCTGGGAGCACAGTACATTGAGCAACTATACATACTACTGTTCATCCAGAATCCTTGTAGTCATCATTTAGCCATTTTACTTTATCGCTACACAAGGACACTTTGTTTTTACTCTGAACCATTTGAAAATTAGTAATAACATGTCTCCCCTACATATCTCCTAAGAACGCGAACATTCTCCTACATAAGCACACCATTCTTACATCACATATTTAGCATTCATACAGTACTGTCATTGAACACTACTGTACCTCAGCTATCCTAAAAACACTTTTTATAGTTATTTTTCTCCTCAGTCAAGGACCTTGTCAGGAACCACATGATGCACTCATTTTCTAATGTCATCAGTCCTTTTTAATATAGAACTGTCCTCTGTCCTTTTTTCCTCTTTTTTAAATCTTTCATGCTTTTTTAAAGATCCAGACCAGTTTTTTGGTTTGTGTTTGTGTTTGTTCATTGGTTTGTTTGCTTAGAATGACCCACAATCTAGATTTGCCTGTTTGTTTACTCATGATCAGATTCAGATTAAACATTTTTCCAAGGATATTTCAATGATGATGTTACTTTTCCATACATTTACACAGGAGGAAAATAATGTCAATTTGTCTCATCATTGGTTAGCTCAGTTTTCTTAAGATGGAGTCTATAAGATCTCCATTTTAAGTGTGCATTTTTAGTAAATAATCTGTGAGGCCATATAACTGCTGTTCTTTAATAACTTCTTAAGATTTTGGAATCTGTTGATGATCCCTTACCTTGTTATATTGCTGGTGGAAAAATGGTGACTTTCTAATTCAGTCATCTCTTTCAAATGATTCACCGCTTCTGGAAAGAATAGCTGTACTTCCTCCTATCTCTGTTTTTATCTACGAGAACTATCATGAAATAATGGAATTTTTAAAACTTCAGAGTGTTATTAGTCCATTAATCCTAGTTGGGGGAGCTGTGTATTTTTGTTTAATGCTCATGTATCCCAAATTTGAGCAATGGGAGCCCTTCTGACCAAGTTGAATATTTTTTTAACATGACCCATTTATCTTTGAGCATCTTCTTGATTTCTATCATAACTAATTGTTGTTTAGGCTCACCCGCGCTTACCTTAGACCTAGAGTTTCTGTCAGGAATCTTGATTCATTTTAATGGATAATATTAGAAACCAAGGTTTAAGCAGTGATTCTGCTCATTCCTATGACTATCATTGCTTCCAGAGCTGTCCAATAAATACAGCTGGGAAATTAAAAAGACAAATACATGTGTATGTGTGTGTTTAGTTTTTTTTTCTTTAAAAATCATGAATTGGCATGCACCTGTAATCCCAGCTACAAAGGAAGCTGAGACAGGAGCATCATAAATTTGAGGTTAGCTGAGCATCATAGCAAACCTTCATCCCCCACACACACACCAAAAAAAAATTTTTTTAATTGCTAGATGAATGTCATGAGTTCATACTGATTAGTGTAATTCAAATTCAAAACCACAAGTGTATTCCATTTTATATATTCCAATACTTCATTATGTGTCACTGTCTCATTGCTGAGACAAAATACCTGACACCCAAAATTAAGGAAAAAAAAGGTTTATTCAGCTCATAGTTTTTGGAGGTTTCAGATCATAATCCACTGGCTCCGAGGAAGGGTGGCAGGGAAGAGGAGCGAGAGCTCATGGCAGGCGGGGTTCGGACCTTGCCGGCGCTGGGTCTCTGGACGGAAATTGCCAGAGGCTAGCAGAGGCGGCGAAGCCTGGGGAAGTGGGGGGGAATCGTGCCGAGGAGGCGAATCTGGGTGGAGCTAGTGAGTCTGCCCGGTGGGGGCGGGGAAGGGTGAGGGGCGGCGCCCGCGCAGGTTAGGGGTGTCCAGTGGTCCTTTCTCACGTGCGGCCCGCCCGCGGATGGGGCAAGGAGGGAGGAGGAGGGGCTGCCAGAGCGCCAGGTTAGGAGAAAAAAAAAAAGAGGTCATGGCAGCCGAAGGCAGCAGAAGCAACAAGAGCACAATGGAAGAGCAGGCCTCTTTCCCTCCCTTACACTGTAAGCAGGCTGTGTTCACAAAGAGAGGGCCGGGCCCTGTCCAGTCTCAGTGAAGCTTCTAAGCTCCTCTACTGGACGCGATGAATCAGCCGTTACAGCGGCCGAGGGCGTGAGCAGCCACCCTAGGGCACGTGCTCTACACCCTAGAATGCAGAGCTGCTACATTCACTTAGTTAAGCTTCTAAACTTCTCAGACTGACAAAACGTATCAATCATTACATCACCTTTCTTATATAATAAATAACCTAATTCCTACCAACGTCAACATGTTTACTTATTTGCTCTCTGATGTTACGGAAATACTTTCAGTATTACATCAATACTACTACCAATAACAAACTGTCTAAAAATTTTCAAGATTCTTTGAAGTCGTTTTTGTCCTTAGACCATATCCTACTAAGGTTATTGTTTTCTTGCGGTGGGGGGATGATTATTTTGTATTTTAGCTTTTTGAGTATGTTAAAATATTAACATGGTTAGAAACCAGAACTGTACGAAAAGGCATGCACTCCCATTCTGTGTGATTCTCATCAACTTGGTGTGGTAGCCATTTTCATTTTTGTGTTATCCTTTCTGTTTCATTTTGCAGCAATGAATCATTAATATATTCTTACATTTCCTTCTGTATGCAAAAGAAGAACTCTGTATATACTTGCATCTTGCTTTTCTGTACCTTTTTTTATTTAAGGCACTGATTCCTTGCAAATCTACCAATGTTGATGAGAGAACACAACATTAACAGTGTATTATACCATGACAGAATATCTGTTTTACCTTAGAGTAAATTGCTTCGGTCTTTTTAAAAAGTTAACTTGGGGCTGGGTGCAGTGGCACATGCCTGTACTCTCAGCTCCTCTGAGGCAAGAAGATTCCAAGTTTGAAGCCAGCTGAGAAACTTAGCTCAACCCCATCTCAAAATAAAAGACCGTAACTATCGTTCAGTAGTAGAGTCAGTTGCCTACCATTTGCAAAGCTTTAGGTTTAATCCCCAGTACTAAGGGCAAAAAAATGTTTACTTTGGTCATTAGGTATCTTAAGGGTCATACTACCTTAGGAGCTAGTTCTTTTCCATAATTTATGGCCTTATTTGGCAGAACAAGACATCTTTGACATGCTAAGTTCTTTGAAGAATAAATTTAGCACATTGTAAACACTGAGAAAATACACATAGTGTAATGAAAATAATCCTAAACTAGAGTTGAGATAACCTTCTGGGTTATCATTTGAACATTTTCTTCCTACTTCCCAGTATCTGTCATTCATTTTGTTCTTTATTTACACTTTCAGTTTCTCACACAAGAGAAACAATGTCATATTTAAACATAGGTGTCAAATTTATTTCACTTAAAAGTATGGTCTCAAGGTGCATCCATTTACCTAAGAACATTTCTAGTTTATCCTTCTTTATGGCAGGGTACGCCACTGTATATAAAAACCACATTTTCTTTATCCACTCATCCACTGATGAGCATCAAAGCTACTTCCAGGATACATCTATTCCAGATTGTGCTACTGTAAATGTGGGTGTGCATATATTGCTGTGGTATGAAGATACCAAGAGGGGGACTGCTGGGTCAAATGGAGCCTCTAGTTTTAGGTTTTTGAGGAGTCGCCATACTGATTCCCATATTGGTTGTACCAGTTTACACTCCCCCACAGCCTCACCACTTTTTATTATTGATAATAGCCACTGTTTGTGAAGTGAGATAGAATCTCAGTGTTGTTTTAATTTCATTTCTTGAATGACCAGTGATGAACATTTTTTTCTTTTTTGGTTTTTTGAGGCAGGTATTTATTTTGCTGTGCATACATTATGTAATTCTTAATACTTACAAGTTTTATGCTTCCAACACCTGATTACAAAGATACTGTAACATAACATAATAGCCATCAATCTGACTGCCTTACAGCAAAGGGTTTTTTTTAGTTTTTGTATTTGGTTGTGTGTGTGTGTGTGTGTGTGTGTGTACACATACACAGATGTGCACATACATGCATACTTTCATTTGAGTTCACTTTTTTACAAGTTACTGTCTTTTATTTTACCAGTTCAGTTTAGTGGCTGCCATATCCAGAGTCTTCAGTCAATTTATGAAGTAAATGTAAGAGAAACATAAGCTATTTCTAGAGTTTATGTTTAAGTTGCAATATATAACACAGCAAATTGTAAAATAATCATGTAATGCCAAGTCCTATCCTAGTGCCAACATTGTGTTAGGTTGAACCATCCTGAAATTGCAGATATTCAACTATTTTGGCCTATAAAAATGACAATTTCATATATGATTCAACCTACCCTGTATTTAAAATTCTTTTTTTTTTTTTTTTTTTTGGTACCAGGAATCAAACTCAGGATCTTGTGCTTGCCAGGCAGGCACTTATGTCACTGACCTATGTCCCTAGCTATATTTTAGGTTCTAAGAGAGCACATTATACAGGTAAGCATGAGTGGGCTAGAAATATTTCTTTTAACAGGTGAAAAAGCTATCAGAAGAGGAGGCCTAGAGTCTGGGATTAGCATGGCAGCTATAAGCTCTGTGGAAGTAGTGGATAACTTCACATTTAAGTTAAGCTAAATATATAATGTAGAAGATATAGTTAAATAGAGAAGGCTGATACTTTTGAGACTGAATGCCAAGTAAAGATACCTGAAGTTTTTTTCTCACTCTTGCTTTTGCAGTGCTGGGGCCTCCACCAGAGGGCCTTGCACATGCTTGGCAGGTGCTGTCCTGCTGAATTACACCTCTCACCCTCTTCTTCTCTCTTTAACTTTTATCCTATAAACCCTCAGGTCTCAAACGTTAGTGTGCAGCAAAGCCACTTGATAAAACAGGTTGCTCAGCCCCACTGTCAAAATTTCTAAGTCAGTATGGCTAGATTGGACCCCAGAATTTTTAAATATTTTCAAGTGATAGTGATGCTTATGTTGCTAATCTGGGAACTGTACTTTGAGAACCACTGCTTTAGGCTATCATAGATTGATTGTAGACATGTTAGCATAGAATGCATTCCATGAGATTGCTTTAGGAATGTTATGTCAAATTGTGAAGGGTAGATTAGAAAGAGTAATAAGAATCAGTGTATCTACTTTATGAGTCCACTATATAAATTACTCTGAAATAATCCCAAATTATCCCACAGTCTTATCTGCTGTTTTTACTTCTCAGTCCTGTCACCTGACTGCAACTATTTTCTTTACTCTATACCCATGCTCAAGAGGGACTCTTTTCAGCTATTTAGTCTCCTGTTTTTCTGTCCTCTTATTCTCCTTTCCTTAGCTTTAAGGACCATGTTAACTAATGAAGTTATCAGAGCTATAGTTGTTAAGCATTTCATTCACATTTACTATTTTGTCTTCTTTCTCCAAAGGAAGGTTTTATTTTCTTTTTTATTTCAGAATGCAAAACGGAAGCCCAAGCATGCATTCCAGTAGAGAATATTCCTAAACTCAAACAGGATGGAACACAAACCATCAAGTTAGAAGATCTGTATGACTATGATGATGGATTAGAGAGGCAAGCAACAGATACCTTCAGTAAAATTCCCACGATTGAAAGAAATTTCAGTTTGAAGTCAGTCTTTTCACAAGAAGATGATCCTACAGAAGACTATTTTAGTAAATATGACTATAAAAATGATTTTGAAAAGCATTTAAACCTAACTGGACAGTTTGATACCCAATCAGATAATAAAACTTTTACATATAGTGAAGACAAGCCAGTCTTCAATAATTTCTCATATGGTACTGTATATAAGAAAATACTTCCTGGAGATAAGCCTTATAAATGTAATGTGTGTGGGAAAAAATTTAGGAAATACCCATCCCTCTTGAAACACCAAAGTAGCCATGCCAAAGAGAAATCTTATGAATGTGAAGAATGCGGGAAAGAGTTTAGGCATATTTCATCCCTCATTGCACATCAGAGAATGCATACTGGAGAAAAACCATACGAATGCCACCAATGTGGTAAAGCCTTCAGCCAACGTGCACACCTTACTATACATCAGAGAATTCATACTGGAGAGAAACCCTATAAATGTAATGATTGTGGAAAAGACTTTAGTCAGCGCGCACACCTTACTATACATCAAAGGACCCATACTGGAGAGAAACCATATAAATGCTTGGAATGTGGTAAAACCTTCAGCCATAGCTCATCACTGATTAATCATCAGAGAGTTCATACTGGAGAAAAACCTTATATATGCAATGAATGTGGAAAAACTTTTAGTCAGAGTACACACCTTCTTCAGCATCAGAAAATACATACTGGAAAGAAACCATATAAATGCAATGAGTGTTGGAAAGTGTTTAGTCAGAGCACTTATCTTATTCGACATCAGAGAATTCATTCTGGAGAAAAGTGTTATAAATGTAATGAGTGTGGAAAGGCCTTTGCTCATTCCTCAACTCTTATTCAACATCAGACTACTCACACTGGAGAGAAATCCTATATATGTAATGTGTGTGGGAAAGCCTTCAGCCAGAGTGCAAACCTTACTCAGCATCATAGAACACATACTGGAGAAAAACCATATAAATGTAATGTGTGTGGGAAAGCATTCAGCCAGAGTGTGCACCTAACTCAACACCAGAGGATTCATAATGGAGAAAAACCCTTTAAATGCAATATATGTGGGAAAGCATATAGACAGGGTGCAAATCTTACTCAGCATCAAAGAATTCATACTGGAGAGAAACCCTATAAATGTAATGAATGTGGGAAAGCTTTTATTTATTCCTCATCACTTAATCAACATCAGAGAACTCATACTGGAGAGAGACCCTATAAATGTAATGCATGTGACAAAGATTTTAGCCAGAGAACATGCCTTATTCAACACCAGAGAATTCACACAGGAGAGAAACCCTATGCATGTCGAATATGTGGTAAAACCTTCACTCAGAGTACAAATCTTATTCAGCATCAGCGAGTTCATACAGGTGTCAGACATCGTAATTAATGGATATTGGAGACTTCCTTTAGGTTTTTCAGTTTGGTCACTTAAATTTTTATTTCATATCTTCTGTGTGCTAAAACATTCAAAAGAAATCTGAAGAAGTGCAATATATATTAGATATCACTCAGCAAAAGTATCAGGATTCATAATATGGATATACTCTTTAAAACTTAATGTGAAATGTAAAAATTGACTTCTGAAACCTTTATCTGATGTCAGTTTAACTCATTCTAGAAAGAAACTTTATGAAAAGGTACTCAAAAAACATTCTTCAACTCTCAAGGTAATTCAAGTATTTCTTTAGAGGCCTTATGAATGTAATTTAGGAAAGTGTCCATCAAGTAGAGATTTCACACTAGAGAGTAATCCTAGGATTGTAGAAGAGATAAAGCTATTTTCAGGCCTTCATTTCATCCCAGTTTTGAAGCCTTAAAATACGTAAAGGTTTCCCTTTTATCCTCTCTTATGCCATTACTGCCATATGAAACCAGTGGGTTTGGGAAAAAAAGTTGAAAGTCTTAAAGATTTCTGTGACCACTGTTTAACTGTGCTTGCCCTCAAATACTGAAAAAATTAAAGAGAAACGTAATGAATGATGATGTTGAGACAGACAAACTAGTATGTGTAACCTTTAGGCATGTGTACAGACTTTAGCAGGCAAAATTTGAGCACCTCAGACTTAACCTAATCTTTAAAACAGGTATGCCTTAGGTTTTGACATCCAAAGTCATCCTGGAAGAAAAAAATAAGCATACAGTTTCTATTTTTTTTTTCCACCTGACTCCTAAATTCATAAAGTTCTCTTGTGGCTCTTTTACTGTAGGAAATCTATTTCTTCCACTGAAACACATTTGTTGAGTGCCTGCTGTGCTCTCAGGTCCCAGATTTCCTGATTGAGCCCTTTCAGGGCTTGTTATGGTGCTGAAAATCACAGCTGATAAAGCAACAGAAAGTTTTCTACACTAATGCAAAAGTAAGAACATGATCTTAAGTATTTTGCTATGGAATGAGCATAAGAAACTTGCTAAAGTGGGTGCCAGATACGACCCCATAACCCAAGTCAGGAAGTAATGAAGGCAGCTATCTAACTGTGAGACAGTAAGAAATGGAAAATGGATTTGACTTCACTACAGAAAGAGTGGGTCAGGGAAAAATCCAGGTGAAAAGCAACTGAGGAAAGAGAAAACAACTGATAAAACAGATATAACAACTTGGTATATGAAGAAAGTGAAATAAAAATGAAATTTAGCCTATTTATAAGAAAAAGGGAAATGACTGGTTGTAAAGGAATACTTACAAACCTGATACTCCTTCATACATGCAAGTAAATTAGTATTCAAATGTGTCAGAAAAAATTTTTTTTCCATTGGAAAAACATTGTACAGAAACTATCATTGCTATAGTGATCGTTAAAGAACCAAGTTTATGGGTCCTACACAACATAAATGGAAAACTGGCAGAAATAGGTTTTAAAAATACTGTTGTACTTAATATCCATAGTTTTCCACTCAGAATATAAGACCGAGATTCCATTTTGCTCATATTTGTTTCTCCAGTGCCTTGCATATTGCACATGATCAATACATGTTGGTTGAATTAATGAATTAATATGTAAATTAGAGTTAAATAAATGTAGAACTGACTGGCTTGGAGTAAAAATTGGTAAAAGCAAAAATAACTTGTGAATATTTAAAAGAAATGTATAACAACTGTTGATTATTTACCAGGTAATAGAAACTACTTAAGAATAGAAAATCAGAAATCATAGGACATATTTGCACAAAGACGTTTTCCTGATCTAAGTGAGGGAAACTGACAAATTCTGCTACCTTCCTTATCTGTTTGAGCATGTACTGACCATACAGTTTGACTTAGACTCTACTGCTTATGTGAACATCCTGCAAACTGGTGATAACAGGCAAGGGTACCAGCATCTTCAGAGCTATTATTGTGGAGTATTTCTCTTGAAGAAATTGTTGCTTTCCCTTTTCCCGACATTAGTTAACCTTGATGTCATTGTGTCATCCTTCACAAAGTACAGGTCACAAAATACTCAAATTATGCTTAATCCCATCGTTGTTAAAAAAAAAGTAACAGTTGTGTTTAAGATACAGTTTTTCTGGTGTTGCTTCATCTCACACAGTACTTCTCTCCTTTGGAACGAATGTTTGCAGTATTACAGTCTGTATCACCTTTCTTTGCATTACTCCATATTTTCTGCCTTTGTGTTTTATGTAAATAGTGCATTTATAAAGTCTTCCATTGATACACAGAGGTAACTGATGCCATTATAAAAATAATAGAATAATAGTACAGAATACTAAGATTTTGTGTGTTTTTCTCCCCACTTGTAGAATTGTCTGAACCATGAGTAATTCAATAGGTTTTTTTTTAGCAAATAGCCTTATTTTCACCAACTTTTTGTTAGAAAAGTTGTAAAATATACATAGAAGTTTTAAAATAATAAAATGAACTATACCCACCACTGGATTTAATTAACATTTTGCCATATATTTTACTAAACAGTTGGAATTTCACCTCTAAATATATCACATAAAAATGAGGATAGTGGTTTGCATAATCACAATAGTTGAAAGAAAATGAACAGTCCTCTAAAACACTACCTCAATCCGTGGTCCGTATTTGAGTTTCTTCCGCTGATCCAGGCAGTTTTCACATGCACGTGCATCTGTCTCATCGGTACTGGGTGACGAGGAATTGTTTTGGGCTGCATATAAAATATATAATACAGTTAATGCATATAAGGAACAAAACTTCCTTTTATGTATTTGTGATTGTAACTTTTTTTTAAGAGAGGGCAAGCAGCCTGTGAACTGTAGGTTGGACTTGCCAGAGAGTCCGCATCTTTTGTTTTCCTCTTTTTATGAATACAAGTCACTTCTCTTGTAGAGTGTTTGACATTTGGGGTTTAACTATTGACATGTACAAGTGCTATATTCTCTTATTTTCTGAAGTTTCTGGAAATTAGAAGTTAAGATCAAAGGCTTGATTGACTCAGGTTAAACACTAACACTTAACCAGTCTATTTTCTTTTGCACCATTGTCTGACTATCAGGTTGACTCACTGTCAGTGATGTGATACTTGATCATTGAGTTCAAGTGGTAACCACTAGTTCTTCCCAGCATGAAGGTACTTTGGCCTGTTGCAGTTAACAATCTGGACTGGCAGTGGGGAAGCATATGGATAGCCATTTTTGCCAACATTTTTACCTTTTTGGTTATATTAATACCCAACAGTAATCCTTGCCTTAGTTAATTTTTTCATCAAAGATAGCAAAATGGTGATTTTCTAGTTCTGTTCTTTCCACATTTGTTGAGTACTAATCTCCAAGGAAGAACTTTCCCTTGTTAGTTTGGAATGCACTAGTGACAGGGTTATTCTCAATTCTTTTCCTTTAATCACCACTGTAGGGGTTTAATTACCAATAAGGTGTTTGGTATTATCAGCAGTGATGACAAATCACTCAATGTGTTACTCAATTACAGTTGTCCCTGATGTTTAAATTTTCCCAAATTTGACTAGTCAGAACCCTCCAAGCAGCTTTTATGCCCTTTTCACATTCCCCCTCTACTTACTGGGCATTTAATGGCCTTTTGATACAAATATCTCAAATTCATTCTGCATTTCAGTCCCTTAGACATGGAATGAACATTTTTCCAGAAACTCCTTTTAATAGACACCTACTTAGAAACCATGATCTGGATACAATGCATGTTCATTGCAACTGGAATGTCATTGGCAAGTCTTTCCAAATGTTCAACTTGGTTTCCATAGTGAAGAAATTCTGCACTTAGTTTGTTGGCTATATAATGTCTTAATTATGTAATGAGAGATACAGTTACATAACTGGAATAAACTTTTGGGAGCAAAAAACTTAGTCCTGAGCATACAAACTAAATTGAACAAAACAAAATTGTTTAGAAAGGAGAAAATTTAATCACAAGTAGCCTTATGCCAAGATCATCAAGAACATTTATAGAGAAATTGCAGTTTGTCAGTTAATCTGGCAAGTGAGTTAAATAAATTACAATTAAGAGAGGAAATAGATGTATGATACCTACTATATTGTGTTCTGTTATATTTCTTGATGATTTGTAAACTAACCACCTGTTCCTTTTTTTTTTTTTTTTTTTTCCTACTCAGGGGGTTGAACCCAGGGCCTTGGGCACAAGTACTACCTGCTCCACACCCAATCCCCTTCCATCACTTTTTTTGTTTTGTTTTGTTTTTTGTTTGTTTGTTTGTTTTTGTCTTTTTGAGACAGAGCTTCACTGTGTAGTTCAGGCTGGCCTTGAACTCACTTTGTAGCCCAGGCTGGCCTCAAACTTGCAGCAATCCTCTTGCCTCAGCCTCCAGAGTGCTGGGATTACAGGCATGCACCACCAAGCCTGGCCTCCCATCACATTTCTTAAAGCAGATTTCTGGTACATGCTAATTCTGACCATCTGCGTCATACAAATCTAACATACTAGGTTGTTTTGTTTTGTTTTGTTTTACTGTTCCTTGGTGGTTTTTTTTTTTTTAAAGATAGTATAAGCAGCTTTTTTTTTTTTTTTTTTTTTTTTTTTTTTTTTGAGACAGGTCTTGCCATGTAATTCAGGCTGGCTTTGCACTCACTACATGTCCCAGACTGGCCTCAAACTTGCAACAGTTCTCCTGCCTCAGCTCCCAAATGCTGGGACTACAGGTGTGTGCCACCATATTCAGCTACTGTTTGGTCTTCACACCTTTATCTTCTGCCAGTTCACTTGCATTTGCCTGTAAATATTTTCTTCATCCTGTTACTCTCCCAATGGCCCTGTGCTTTACCCTATTAGCCCCTTTGAACACTAGAACCATTAAAAGTGGCAATCCATATAAATATATGTATAAAACTGTAAGCAACATTTGGTCTTCCACTGTATAGATGGGGAAAGTCAAGCCTATGTTGTGCTGTCTTGCATGAGATCTTATGCCACAGAGTAACAATAAGAATTAGAACCCATAGTCCCAACTTGTAATTGTGTTCTTGTTGTAAAATAATGGTAAATAGAAATATTGACTACAAACAATCTGTACCTACGGTTTTATAAAATTGAGTATTTTTGAGATCATAGCACTGAAAAAGCCTTTCACCTGTCTTTGTCTTCTCTCCCATATAGTTTCTTCAAATCTTTAAGAGTAGCCAAGCTTGGGGTGCACCTCCCCCTTCCAATTTTTGGTCTCCCATCCAGATGTTTCCCAAGTTTCAGAACTGTATAGTCAATGATCACCTGGGACTATCTCACAAGAACTTTAACTGTTATGGTCAAAAGCTGAATTGTTTTTAACCCCCAAGTCTCTTTTTAAGTTCATTATAACTTTGATGAGGAAGCTAGAAGTTACCATCTTTGATAATTGTCTTAATCCTATTGATTTTACAAGCAAGTTGCCTGTTCGATGCCTATAGAACAGAGGCAAATTCTGTGTCCAGAAGTTGAAAAGTAATGATAGCATCCCACTGGACATTGATTAAAAACTATACTGGAATTTTATAGTCATCCTTGAGCATTATACCTTACGCTCAGGTCCTAGGAAGCCCCTACTGAAGTACTAGACCACTAATACGAAGACGATCAAGCTTGCAAGGAAGGATACTCGTGGTTCTGCCCTTTCTGGAGCCTAAAGAAAGAAGGTCATGGATGAAAGTTGACTTTAAAATGATTCTCTAGTGAAGAAAGGAACATCTGAAAACCACAGACAAGAAAGTGGCTCAGAGCTGGTGAGCCAAGAACATCATGGCCCTTTTCCCGGGCCTCGCAGGAGCGGGGCTCAAACACCGGGGAGAGAAAAAAGCCAGACGCTCAGCTCTACCCTAACACAACTGCCGCACGCCAGCAGGGGCTACACACCACAGTGAGAGGTCAGATGAAAGCCTGGAAATGGTTCTACTCTGTCCCAGGTCTACAAGAGCAGGCCACGAATTTTGTTATTTTAGCCAGCACCTTGAATTCCCAGATCTAGGTGAACACTGTTCCATTTCTCTCCCAAGATTTGGCAAAATACTGCTGGCTGGAAGTCTTAGCTAAAGATGATTTTTACAATTTCAAATGGTTGGAAAAATACAAAATATTGCATGACATAAGAAAGTTGTATGACATTCAAATTTCAATGTCAATAAAGTTTTGTTGGATTATAGTCATGTCCATTAATTTATTGCTATTTCTGTGCTACAGCAAAACCAACAACAATGAGAGACCACAAAGCCTGAAGTATTTACTATGTGGGGAGCATGTCAGAAAATAAAAGTTAACCAAACAACTCGGGATATAGCTCAGCGCCTCAGCGCATGCCTGGCAAGCGCGAGGTCATGAGTTCAATTGCAGGTACTAAAAAAAGAAAAAAAAAAAAGTTAACCAAACAGTTTTGGTGAATAGAAGTGAGGGAATACATAGGAACGTTGCCAGAAGTCCATGTTAGGATGGCTGATCTCAGTTCAGGAAGCGGTGGACAGTGCTACCCTTCTGATGGCCATGTACCTGTACTTATCTGTCTTCATCAGGTTGAAGAAAAGCTGCATGTGGGGATCAGGCCCAAGGGGAGTGGTCTTGTGTTTCTGGAGTTTCCCTCTATTGTTTTGCCAAAATCCTGTAAAAGGAAATGTGGGTTCAGGTTAGTATGTTGTTCCTGACATGTCATGTAACTATTCCTTTCCTCTTAACTTCAGTCCTTCACTCAAATCCACAAGGAGGACAGCTTCTCAGACTGAGAGCCTGTTGATCCTTAGCTATGAGTCTCTTTCTGTGCACCCAGCCGCCCACTCCCTGTGCACGCCTGACTACCTCTCGCCGCCAAGGCTTCAAATCCACCACCCGGGGAGGTGCCGCGCTCACCTGGAGCTAGCCCACCAGCAAACTACGTGATGGCCAAGGACCAATCTGCAGGTGAGAGCTCAGCCCTAAACCTCATTCAAAAGGCCCCTGATAACAAAGCTGCACCCCCTCTGAACTTGGCTCTGCAGTCTTCCGGGTGTGCTACAGCTCCTAGGCCCAAAGACTGACCCAGTCAAGCCCGCTTCCAGGTGGAAAGGGCTTCTGGACACCAGGTGGGGCGGGATGCGTAGTATTGCCAGGAAAAGGTCTGCACCCTCCATGGAGCAGCTGCACGGTGCTTCCATCGTGGCTAAGGGCCACACTACACTCCTCACCTGCATCCGCAGGTTTTCCCTAAGGCAGGGAGCGGGGAGAGCCAGGCATCCCGGCCCTGGTGAGCACGGTATGGTAGAAATGGTTCGGTTTATTTTATGCAAAATGGACTCATCACCCTAGACGCACACTCAGGTGTCAGCTGAGCTACTTTTGCTCCCAAGAGACTGAGGAACTTGTTGGTAAGACTTCTCTACATAACCATAGTGTGCCGCCTGGTAGCAGCTGCCATCATCTTCGCCACAATCCCCAGCCCAAAAGATGGCAGGACCCTTCGGGTTGGTTTTTGTTTGTTTGCTGTCTTACCACAATCCAGACATCAGTGATTAGCTGGGGCGTTAGTGGACGCATTCTTTTGCCCCCATGTGTTAGCACGAGAGGCTTGATTCAATTCAGATTCAATTTTTTGTGGTAAAAATACTTCACAGGAGGTTTGTGCAGCATCAGAAGGCACAAAATACTGTATCTCTGTTGTGGCTCAAGCAACCATTGATGATCATTACTTAGATAAATTAATTCATTAATTAGGTGTTGCAAAATAGCGCCTGTCTATCATTCCATCATTTATAGACAGGATTATTTCTACAAAGAGAAATAATCATCAGATAGGGTACAGTTTATGTAGGAAAATGATAAATGCTTGATTTATCAATTTGTTCCTTCATTTAACAGCTCTCAAAAAAATTAGTTTCCTGTGGCTTCAAAGCTGACCAATGAAGTGTTTGTTTATTTAGCTGTTTGTTTTTTAACTATCATTATGAGCTCATGGACATGTCTTTCAGGTTCACATTGTTCTTGCTGATGCTCAGATTGTTTTCTAGCAGCTTTTAAAATTGGTTCCTGGCCGGGCATGGTGGCACATGCCTATAATCCCAGCACTTGGGAGGCTGAGGCAGGAGGATTGCTGCATGTTCAAGGCCAGCCTAGGCTACAACATGAGTTCAAGGCCAGCCTGAATTGCATAGTGAGACCCTGTCTCAAAAAGACAAAATTAAAAATTAAAAAATAAAGGTGGTCCTGTCGGGCGTGGTGGCACATGCCTTTAATCCCAGAACTCGGGAGGTTGAGGTAGGTGGAACGTTGTGAGTTTGAGGCCAGCTTGGGTTACAATGCAAGTGCAAGGCCAGCCTGAGCTACATAGTGCGACCCTGCCTCAAAAAACCAGGGCTGGGAGTTTGGCTCAGTGGCTTAAGCACCTGTCTGGCAGGCATGAGGCTGTGAGTTCAATCCCAGTGCCGCAAAAATAAATAAATAAATAAATAAATAAATAAAGGTGGTCCTGAGTCCTTTAGCACAATCCTGGTTGTCTTTGACTCTCTCTGTGGAATTTTTGTTTGATCAATTGAGGTTTTTTGTTTTCATTTTTTATTTTGTTTTTGTTTTACAGTAGCATTAGGGATTGAACTCAGAGGTGCGCACAACCACTGAACTGCCCTCCTTTTGTTTCTAAAGTGATAAGTATACTGGGTTCCTCTTGCACACTTCCTAACCTAGGCCTAGACTTAACCGTAACTTCAGAAGGCCTTTTAGTGGGAGCTTGTACTGTATTTAGAGAACACAATTAAGATGCGTATCACACTGAATGGTAGTGTTTTGAGGGCTTGTCCAAAATAGAGCTAGAGTTCAAACTGATACTTCCAATTCAAATTCAGGACATCATTGATTAACCTCATGAATTTTACATTTGTATCTCTATTCTGCCAGGTTGGATACCCAAGTTCTCAATTGTACCAATATAATTACTGATGTACACTGTCAAGCAATAGTTTCTTAAAGTCCCAGAAAAACAATAACACCACCATCATTTTTTCAAAGTTCAAAAAATTTTTTAAATTATTTATGTCCTTAGACTATACCCTGCTAGTGATGTCCAGACAAATTAATGTGTTTTAAAGTGTCTTGGAATAATTTCTCTCTGGATAGTATACACCACTCAACACACAGTGGCTTCCAAAGATATTCAGGTCCTAATTCCTGGCACCTGTGGATGTTATTTTCTATGGCAAAATGGCTTTTTAGAGTGTGAATAATTAGAGACTTCAGATGGGGAGATTGTCCCAGATTATCTGGGGGACGCACCAAATAAAATCACAAATGCTTCCTAAGGGAGTGACTGAGGACATTAACAGAAGGAAACACGGTGTGACCACTGAGACCAAGGTGGAAGTGACACAGTTACAGAGCAAGGAATGCCGGACACTGGAAACTGGAAGAGGCAAGGGTCCGGACTTCACTCTGGAGTCACTAGTGGGCGCATGGCCTGACAACATCGTCAGGTTGACCCAGTGGAAATGACTCCTGACTTCTAGCCCCCAGGACAGTGAGGGAATAAATCCCTGTTGTAGTCAGTCACCAAATTTGTGACTTGTTACATCATTTATTTTCACAGCTTTACAGTTGACATTGAATACTATCCTGTGTTCAATTAGTTTTTAATTATAGATACTTGGAGGGTTTCCAAAAGGAGGCAAGAAAGGATAAAAAAAGAAAGATTAGGTGGCACAAGTAGAAAACTAATAACAAGAAGGCAGATTTAAATTCAAATATACTTATAACTAACTAATCTTCAAATCAAACTCAAAGACCAGACTATGTACAAGAGGTACACTTTATTTCTTAATTCATCTTTATTTTTAATTGAGCATTTTTGGGATACAGTGTGACATTTCAGTAATATATACAATAAGTAATGATCCAATAAGGGCAATTTGCCAATGTCTGCCAACTCAGACATATATTATTTATTCGTATTAGGAACATACAAAATCATCTTTACTGGCTATTTTTTTTATTTTAAACAGAATAAAACAAAACAAAACAAAACAAAGCAGATCAGAGCAAAACAATGCAAGCAACACAGGATTTAAGGAGACAACAACAGTGGCTACCATAATGTCTCTTGTTTTCTTTGAAGTAGTTGTCCATATCTCCACACACAATGAATTCAAACAAAACAAAATAGTATAAAACTGATCAAAACAAAAGAATGAAAGCATTACAGGCCCTCAAAACCAGACAATGGGAAAATCAACAATGGCTACCATAATGTCTCTTGTTCTCTTCAGAATAGCTGTCCATACCTTCACACATACTGAAATCAAATAATACAAAACAGACTAGAACCAATGAAAACAAATAATAAAAGCACTATTGGACTTCAAAAAATGATGATAGGAAATCAGCAATGGCTACCATAGTGTCTTCTTTTCTTTAAAGTAGCTGTTCATACGATCACATGTATTAAAATCAATTCTTGTAAACTAGGAGAAGTTCTAGGCATGTATAAGCCTAAATATGTACATCTACCCTTTCTGCATTAGAGGAGAAAACAAAACAAAACAAAATACAAGAAACAAAAGAGAAAAATAAATAACAATAACAAAGAGCCCGAAGCAGTAACAATAAAGGCTTGCAAAACAAGGTGGCAGGAACATAACTAAGGTTGTTATTTTGCAGAGTTATCTTCAAAAGAGTTACTCAGATTACCAGATATCAATATGCAAAATTGATCTAATCCTATGAATGTTAACTGTTTTGTTCCAAGAACTAATAGAATTAGTAATAAATCATCCTAGCTATCTTAAGTGTGTATGTACAAATTTATTTCTTTTTTCTTTTCCCTTCCTTCACTTCTCCTTTTCCCTGAGTTATTTTTCCCCTTTGAGCAGTTTCTGACCCTTTCACAATATTTATTGAAGATTTTGTATCTTATTTACTCTTCCAGTTTCTTACAATAGAGAGACAATATAGTATTTACATGTGAGTTTGATTTATTTCATTTATGAGTATGGTCTCAAGTCATTTTCATTTACTTATAAAAGTCTCAATGCAGTCTTTCTTGATAGATGAGTAGTACTCCATTATATAAAAATACCACATCTTTTTTATCCATTCCTTGATTGATGGGCACTTGGGTTGCTTCCAAGATTTGGCTAATACAAATTGTGCTGCTATAAACATGGGTGCACATATATCACTGTGGTATAATATTTTCAATTCTTCTGGGAATAGGCCCAGAAGTGAAATAGCTAGGTCAAATGGGACTTTGAAAACCAGCTTTCTGAGGAAACTCCAGACTGATTTTCAAAGTGATGGCACCAGTCTACACTCCCACCAGCAATGCAGGAGAGTTCCTTTTTCCCCCACAGCCTCTCCAGCGTTTGTTATTGGTGGTTTTCTTGATCCTGGTCATTCTTTCTGGAGTGAGATGGAATCTCAGAGTTGTTTTAATTTGCATTTCTCTAATGACTGATGATGCTGAATATTTTTTCATGTATTTATTTGCCATTTGTATTTCTTCAGCTGAGAAGTGTGTATTCATCTCAGATGCCCATTTTTGGATTGGGTCTTTGAATTTCAGGGACCTGATTTTTTTCTTAATTCTTATATGTTCTAGATAGAAGTCCTTTGTCTGAGGGACAGTTGACTAAGATTTTTTTCCCAATTTGTG
>RJWM01019924.1:0-38063 GCA_004363535.1 Dasyprocta punctata | reverse complement strand
TAAAGTTACTTTTAAAATATATTCCAAAATCTAAATATGCTTTAAATGTTTATATAAAAATGAATGCTTAAACAAATTTTAAAAGTTTTAACTTTTCAATAAAGTTGTTTCTTTCAGGAAATAGTTCAAAGCACCTTCTGGAGATACCTTCAGGTTTGTAATTCTTTAATTTTGTGCTTTGTCACAGTTTTCATTTCACAAGTTCTCCAGTCTGACCTCACATTCAGGAATCTAGATTAATGCTTTGCACTCTAAAGGCTTCAACAAATATTTTTAAACTAACTTCATCCTTACTCTGCAAACACTATAGGTTATGTGCCCAAACTCAGTTCCATTTTCCTTATTATTATTCTCACTGCCACTAAGAGTTTGTCTTTTTTTTATATCAATTAGAATTCTATCTTTGCTGGTGGACAGAGGAATAATATTCTCTCATCTGGCACTGTTTCCTGAATGAATCATCTTGAGGGATTTAGTAAGGGCAAATAGTTTACCTTTTTGATTAGATATACACATTAGCTATAGTAAAAATAGATAAAATTAACACTGTGATTTTAATGGATAATAAAATTATCTTGAAGATTTATTTGCAGTATGTTTAGCAAAGAAAAAAAAGGTCTTGTCTAACCTTAGTTTTCTAGTCATTTTATAAGACAAACTTCACATTCAAAAGATAAGAATTTCAAACAATTACTGTATTTTGAACTTTATTGTTGTGTAAGCTGTCTCTGTTATACAGAGATAATTATTTTGGTGCTAAGTTTATTTTTAAAACAGGTTTGCTTATTTTGTTATTGTAAACTTAATTTTGAATGCTCTGAAATAACACCTGTGCATACCGAGTTGAAATTAATGTCGTAAAAAGCAATGAGTCACAATTTATACTCCAAATCATACCCTACAGAAGCAACTATGTTTTACCTTTCCTTTCATGTTTTCAACTCTTTGGGTGGAGACCTCCATTATTCTAAATCACACATGTTTATATGGAGCTCTAGATTTCTAGAATTGTGAAAAGCATAAATGATTAACTATGGTAATAAGATGATGCTGGTAAAGTCTCATCTTTTTCTTAGACAAACCTTTTTTGAGAGAATTGTGTTGATTAAGGTGAAGTGTTAAACTGATTGCCTTTGGGATCCTCAGAGAGATAAATGGAACATTCCTATGGGTCAGTCTGGGTGGGTCATGAAAATGAGACCTTGGGTGTGATATCTGGTCCCTCACCGCCTTCCTCTTTGGCACCCCTCCATACTCTTCTTCTCTGACACCATGAACTAAGCGTTTTTGCTTCACCATGCTCTTGCCCCATGATGTTCCAGGTTTGGGACTTGCTGCTCATGGACAGAATCCCCTGAAACTGCAAGCCACTTTGAACCTCACCTCCAATAAGGAGTGGATGTTAGATATTATGTCCCAGTGAGGGGAAAGCTGAATCACAGAGGAAAAATCATTATTCTTTTTAAAATTTTACTGTTTCCTTTCAGAGGAATTTTTTTTCTCTATGGATTTATAACATTTTTCTTAACTCTTGCTTTTTTTTTTTTTTTTTTTTTTTTTTTTTTTTTAGAGAAGGCCTCACTATGCAGTTCAGGCTGGCCTTGGGCTCACTTTGTAGCCCAGGCTGGTCTCAAACTTGCAAACAATTCTCCTGCCTCAGCCTCCTGAGTGCTGGGATTACAGGAGTGCATCAACACACCCAGTTCTTATCCCTATTACTTAAAAATTTATTTTTAAATTTGCAATGAAATTTATCCTAATTCTAATATTATTTTGAAATCAGGATTTTATACATCATTATTTTGTTGCATTTTTTCTGTATTATTCTTTCTAGATTTTTATTAGTCAAATATTAGACTGCTGGCATTGATACGTTATGCTTATTTTTAGCCACATTTTCAGTTTCACTTTGATAGAGTGTGTGTTCTAGGTTACTTTTTTGTTTTGTTTTATCTTCCAGGAATTGCTCAGAATGTTTATTTCCATCCAATCACATTGTCTCTCCTATTGTGAATTGATGTTGATATCCTAATTATCTTCTCCCATCAATGATTAATTCTCTAGGAATTATAATTTTGATTTTAGTATATCTGTAGAAAGCAGAGGGTAATCCCTCCTATCAAATGCCTATCTAGGCCAGGGTGATATTCTTGAATGCCAACATTGACACTAACAACTCCTGCTATCCCCAGCGTGTCATTGCACTGTTTTAGAGAAGTACAGTCTGACATTTATTTCATATTTGTGCTGTTTCCGCACTTCTAATAAGTGACTTTTGGAGCCTAGAGTAAGTGAGGATTAGTTGCAAGAGGTACATTTCTTTACAAATATTGCTTTGAGTAACCTTATTTTTGATCTTATACTTCACTATTGTTCTACATTATGTTATTTCCTTTTTTTTTTCTATTGGAGTCTGTGGTGAGCAATAGTGGAAAAATAAGTTCTGACATTAATTTTGTACTTCTGTATAAATTTCAAATGCTGGCAAGTGTTCACTAAGCATTATCTCTCAACAGTTTCCTAGAGGTTTTCCATATATCATTTCCATATTTCTAGATCTCAGCCATGACAAACACAAACCCTTCTCACATGCCCTAGGCCACTATGGATAAATAAGTAAGAGAACTCTGTTTAATAAGATGAAGTCAAGAGTCTAATAGTAAGCTGGGGATAGTGCGTTTACCTGTAAGCCCAGCACTTGGGAGGCTGAGGTAATAGGTTAGCCATGAGATTGAAGCCAGCAGGGACTGCAGAGCTCAAGGTAAGCCTGAACTACAAAGCGAGACCCTGTCTCAAAAAGCCAAAAAAAAAAAAAATCTGAAAATAATCTTCTTTCTTGACGATATGGAACAGATTTATATTATCAAGCCCTTTACCCTTCATCCTACTTACATCCTTCTTTGTCCAAAGTGAATCTGAAATTGAAAGAAATAGAAGCTACTTGGGGATTGTGAGAATTAAACCAAAATTCATAAAAGGGTAGAGTACAAAAATATTTGAGTTTCTGATGTCCCTATTGAGTATCTATACTAATTGTAAATTGCTTACCCGTAGTCTTACTGGATAAGAGAGCAAACCCATACTTGATTAAGTTAAAATCACCCTAATTTTCTGGATAGCCTTTTTAATTAGTGTTTCCAACCTTATCACAGGCCTCCCAGCCCAGCATATTTACTTAGTCAAATGTTAGTCTTAGACATGATCTGGCTTGGAAGGATAGAATGATTAACCGAGATTGTAAAAGATTTATTCCAATATTCCCATTAATTATCTCATTTAAAAAATATTTCAGAGATCTTACCTCTCAAGTACTTTCACTGAAAAACACAGATACATTCCTGGAAAAATAGTTTATATTTAGGGGAGGATATAATGGCATAAAATAAACAGATTGTTTATAATACATTAGTGGTTGATAAATGCTATGAAAAACATAAAGTAATACTTAAGTATAAGGCAATACTGATTTTTGGGTGGAAACTATGTATGATGGTTAGAGAAAGAGTCTCCATGAGCTTGTTATTCAGAGACCAGAAAGAACTGAAGAAGTGTGGTGTGCTGTGTTTGCAGGGAGGGGAAACAGCACCAAAACAGCCTTAGGGTAAAAAAAAATCCTTTCCATTCCACTTTTCTTTCAGTTTCCTTCTGGATTTTCACCTGGCACTGCTTCTATCTAGTTGACAGAAACTTTGAATTATTTGTGAGAGGATATGAATGACCACTATATGTTGAACATACCTAGAAATTAAGCTTTCTGGGTTATTTAGGGTCAATAGTTATGTTAGAACATGATGCTTCAATGTGCCAAGTTTCCAGTATGTTCCTCATACAAAGCAATGATTATCTCCTAGTTACCCTCTGCTACACTGACCTAGTGATATAGCGCAGTGATTTTAATAAGACACGAACATTGACTTTTTGTAAATATTACTGCTACTGCCTAAAGATGCAGTTTGTGTCATAAACCAAGCTCATCTTGACTCATGCAAAGGAGATAACAATTAACATATTCAATCTCAGAATCTTTGATATTTCTATTATTATTTACTATAGATCAAGGTATTTTAAGCCATTTGAGGCTAGAACAAATCTGCTTTTGGTTCTTAACTATGCATCTAATAAATGGATAAAAATTCTTTCTTGAATGTGCTTTGTTTTATCACAAATATTGATATAGAACTGTGGGCAAATGGTGGTGGCTAATGCATTGCTGGCCCTTAATGTTAATAATGTTAATAATGTTACAGAATTTCAACTTCTACTTGAATCTAGATTTTAATGTCCTTTTCATTCTCTACTATCCCCATCTCTGTCATATAGTAGTGTTCAATAAATAATTGTTGAATACACAAATGAAAAATAAAAACTAATTTTTGAAAATGTAAAAAATAGCACATCTGAATACAGAATAACAGACAACTAATTTTAAAACAGTGAATATTTCAAAAACCCTATGGGAAAGTTATAAAAATTTTTCTGTTGAACAAAAATGATTATTGATTGGAGTCAATTGATTATCATATTCTAGGTACACTGCAATGTCATTTAATAACTGAAAACATGACCACCATCTTTGAGGTTGGCATTATTACCTCTTTCCTATAAATGAGAAAGCAAGTCATGAAGGTTAAATTTCATGTGCCAAGAAAGTAAATTTTATTGTGTCTGAATCCATTCCTCAGTTTAAGAACCACTCATTTTCTATAGTATCATACCATTTCAGTGACTCATAGATCTGACTTTCTTTTTCTGGGAACATTTAGGAGTCTTACTATTTGGGATGAAGTGGGTGGAAAGTGAGGACAATCTAAAGGGAATCAAAGTCTCAGTGCAGAAGTGAGGGTACTTATGCAGGGCAAAACATAGAAGAAAATGGGTTGGTACATGTGTTGGGCACATGTACCAACTCCTCATGAGGACTGTATCCATTATATACTGCAAATACATACCAATAAAAACAAAAATTGAAAGAAAAATAAAAGTAGTCAGAGTTGACTGAGAACTAATTCAACATCTCAGTAAAAGGAAATTGATAGACTAATTGGAAAAGGAAGACATAGAATTCATATCCTAACCTGCTTTCCCAGACTAAATACCCTCATCTCCATGATTGTACACTTTCTACTCCAAGGAAAGGCTCTTTTTCCTTCCATACATTGCTAACCCAGGTTCCTTTCATCCCTTTTATCCTCCTTTTACCCTGCCTAAATAACTTAATCTCTATCTGGCTTCCATAGAATGTACAGCTATGGAGTAGTTTAAAAATCTAGCTTTGCTCAGAGCCATCATTTTGGAGTAACAGTTATGTAGGATATACCATGTACAGGTACCAAATGCTCACCATGAATGTAAGCATTATGTGTCATAACATGAACTAAGAATAACAATAACAGCAAGAATCAAAACGGGGAAAGGGGATTTAGAGACAGAAGGAAGAAGCTGGAGGAGAGGAGTAAGGGCATTAAAAAAAAACAGACTGTGTTATGAACATGTACCAACTCCCAAAGATGCATGTGAACTCCAAATATTGCAGAGATATACTGATAAAATAAAAATAAATGCTAAAAAACAGTAAAATGAAAACATACCCATAACTTTCATTGCATTACTACTCTAACATCCTAAATTTCCCTCAGGGAATTTAAATCCTAATGACTGATTTTTTAAGTGTAGAAAATGCATCATATTCTCCCTTGCATTATATTGTGCATTTATTCAACACTACCTATCCTTCTCCAAGATCAACCCAAGACAGGACGTTTAAACCTGATCAACAGGGGTCCTTCAATTAATAAAGTCATTTCTTTTTCATCTTTAAAATTAAGTTGTTATTATCTTGAGATTAACTTCATTTATATTTGGATATTATTTCTTGAATTTTATGTTTTTAAACTATCTTAAAATTTTATTTGACTTTATGTCAAACTAACAAGTACTAACTGGTTGTGGATTAAATATCAGTGATTTATTGTTTGCTTTTTATAGCTTGGTTAATTTCTAAAGATTTTTTAAAAATATCTGTTTATTTATATTTGTTTATTTATTTTTTTGAGACAGAGTCTTGCTATGTATTTCAGGCTAGCTTTGAACCCACTATGCAGCAAGGCTGGCCACTAGCATGCAGGGATCCTTCTCCCTCAGTCTGCCAAGTGCTGAGATTACGGGAGCACTTCACCATGCCTGGCTTCAGAAGTATTTTAAAATGCGTTCAAAGAAGATATGGAAAAAAATCAAATCCTTGGTTAAAATTAAAAATATAATTTCAAAGAATAGATAGTATTGAAGAAATCCTAGCCACAAGTTTCTGAGAAATCATGGAAAAGTGGAAACGTTACAAATTACATTACATTTATTGTTTAGTTTAAGGCAGCAACTATTTTTCAGAGGCTGAAAAACATTTCTAATTTTGGAAAATGTTTGCTAAATATCTTCTTTGTGAGAACTATGGCTGTAGGCAGCCGTTTTCAAGATAATTAAGGCAGTGCTTCTCCATGGTCTTGGGGAATATGCAGACCAGTGGAGATTTACTGAGTTCATTCTAATACAGCATATTAACGGTGGGAAAATGGAGTACGTCATCTCTAGCAGCGTCCCAAAGCTATGGGAGTTCATTAACTCTATGATTTCATTCCCACATAACAAAAAATGTAAATCATAAAGTAATATAGTACAGATTTGAAGAATTTAGTTGATTCAAACTTGTATGAGAAAAACATATGTAAAAGGAAGACAATTTAACTAGTTTCTTATAACAACATTGGTGACTTCTTATAGTTATTCTGATTCATCTTCGTTTTGAAGAACATATGACTACAGCTCTTTGAATTCAGTATGAATGGCACCAGGTGTTTTATTGAGAATAGCTGGTTAGTAGAAACATAAAGAAGTAATCCCATACCTTAAAATAAGACCAGATATTCAACACCCTCCAGTCAGGAGCCAGAGGCAGGAAGACTGCTGCATGTTGGAGGCCAACCTGGACTACGCCGTGAGGTCAGACTCAGCCTGGACTATATAGCCAGACCCGGTTTTTTTAAAAATACATTTAAAAGACTAAAAGAAGAGCATGGTGATTTCTATTGCTCTATTCTCCTCACCAAATGAAGCTCATTTAGATGGTCAGGTGGATCAGGCAGCCCTCTCAAAAACTTCTACAGATTTATGGACCTGGGGCCTGGTAGGGTGATACGGGGAAGGGCTGGGGGTAAAAAGGTGTTAATGCCTGATTGTAAGATGGTAAAGTGTCCTTGCAGTTTCCCTCCTCCCCTCCATAGGAAGCCTCAGCAGGGAAACATAGAGAACTAGGCTCAAGGCTTCACATCAACAAGACTAGGCAGGACGGTGCCTCACCCGGGAGTCTGAGTATGCCTGGAGGAACGGTGGGGCAGGGCGGCCTGAGGTCTGGACTTCAGCTCCTAGCAATCACTGTGGTATAGAACAAGGAAGCTTCTATGATGGAGATTGCTAGGAAAAACTTTTATAAGTTTTTTTCCAGTGCTGAGTATCAAACACAGGGTCCTGTAAGTGAGAGGCAAACAGCATACCACGATGCCACATCCTCAACCTTAAATGAATGCTCTTAATGAAATTAGGTTTTGTTTTGTTTTCTTGTTTCATTTTGTTTCCTGAAGAGGTCTCACTAAATTACCCAGGCTGGTCTCAAAGTCATAATTCTGCTGTCTCAGCACACCCACTAGCTGAGATGACAAACGTGTGCCATCATAGCCAGGTAAGGATTTATAAAGGTCTATGGTCAATCCTGAAAATTTATGCACAGGTTTTTAAACAGAAGCTACACTTCTTAGGGTAGTAACTATTGTTTTTCTGGCTGAGACAAGATATTAAATATCCCATTAAACTAAAAAATGATTTGAATTATTTTATTGTTAAAGAAGATGGGTTATCATCAGGCACTATGCAAGTCTAGAGACAATCATAAATCACAGGCTTATTAAGATTAATGTTATGATAATGGAACTATACATATTTCATAGTATTTTATAGCTACAAGGAGATCAATATTCACTCATTGCTTATTTTTTAGTTATATTAGCCCTTGCCCTGAATAAATCCCTTTCCATTTATTTGAGATAAAATAGAATATGCATACAAAAAAATTCCACTTTTCCCTGAAGTCTACCAGAAGATTGCGTACAATTCTGTACCCACTTGGACAACCAGCAGGATTCAGATATGCTTCATGTAGCTTCATCATTCCCCCCAATCTTTGGCAGTACTTTCCAATATCTGAGTGGGAGGAAATGGAATCTCCTTTCCTGAAAACAACCAAGTTATGTTGACCTGATCCAGTGTTTTATTTCCAGAAGACAGATGCCTAGCATTGTTTGACAGATGGCTTTAGCCTGATCCTTTCTTGAGTCTCCATACTGCATTTATTCAAAGCAGATATTTTGGGATTAGACCAAAAAACCAGGAAATAAAACCAGATCCATTAATAGAGTATACTTTTGAGAAAATTTATTAATTCAGAGCTTAATGCAAAGATTTACCAAACAAGAAAGATAAGGATCCTTGGTAGTCAATTTAACAAATATTGGCATAAATTAAAGGACAAAAATTTTGTCCCACAAGATTAAAGATGGTAATCATAATTAGAGTGTCTGGAAATCTTGATGGAAACAAGGATGTAGTGAAAACGAAGTGGTACAATGGAGACGGTAGCAGGAAATAGAAAAAAGTATGACTATCAAGAGAAACATACTCCAGGTCAATTTTACGGATGTTTTCTCTAGATCTGTGAGGCATGATAATGGTATTTTGATCAAGTTTGCATTAAATCTGTACAACAGTTTTGGGAGTATAGCCATTTTCACAATGTTGGTTCTTTATCCATGAGCAAGGAATAGCTTTCCATTTTCTGATATCCTCTTCAATCTCCTTTCTCAGAGTACAGTAATTTTCAATATATAGATGTTTTACACCCCTTGTTACATTGATTCCTAAGTATTTCTTTCTTTTTTTTTTTTTTGGATGTTGCAAAAGTGAAAGGGGAAGAAACTGTTCAAAAGGCAAGAACAGCTGGGTTGAGGGAAAGGAGAAAAGAAAGAAGGGAAAAGATTATATATATATATATGTATATATATGTGTATATATATATATATATATATATATATGATAGATAATTATACTACTAAACTCTGCTAGTTCCTCAAAAAGAATGGTTTGTACTTTCATTGTTTGATCATTTTTTCATGCCTATAACTTGTAATCAGAGCAACTACTTTGAAGATAATACACAATATATCAACCATTGTTAATCTATTATATCATTTTGAAATTCAGTATCATTGTTTTTGCTCTTTTTAAATTTTAAAATAAAAAATGATATATACCTTACAAAAAATTCAACTTGGGTGCCCATGGCTTTGTTTGATATTATATATACTATTTAGAGGACTCCAAATGAGTGGAGTTTGAATAATTTTTACCTGTATTAGAATCTGTCAGTCTATTGTCATATAGTAAGTCCCTGATTTACAAACTATTTCTGTTCCAGGAGAATTTTAATAAATCGCATTTCCTGATCCAGCAGAGTGAGTCTTAGGCACAGTACACCTGTGAAAGTTTGCAACTGGAATGT
The DNA here is from genome assembly GCA_004363535.1 of Dasyprocta punctata. Taxonomy (NCBI): domain Eukaryota; kingdom Metazoa; phylum Chordata; class Mammalia; order Rodentia; family Dasyproctidae; genus Dasyprocta; species Dasyprocta punctata. The sequence goes on along the minus strand of RJWM01019924.1, from coordinate 28,462 downwards.
TCCTAAGTTGGGGACTTACTGCAAATATTTGGATCTGTAATTTCCAATCTATCCGATTTGAAACTCTGGCTGTTTCCTATGAATGTTGGCAGATATTTACCACAGAAGTGAATTGACAGTCTTGTCTAATAAATAGAAAATCTCCTCCATAAGAAATCAGGTTGTGCAGCCTGAGCATTTCATACTTGTGGCTTACAGATTCACACTACTTTGAAAAATAGAAAACTCATTCTGGAAATATAATATAAACCGGCCCCAAATAGTAAAATGCAAAGGATCCTGATAGATACAAATGTAAAACTGTCCCTGAGAATACTTTCACAACTGACATATTTCACTAGGGAAAAAATATTGTGCTGCAACTATTCTAAATTTATAAAACTCATTTGGGAAGTGTCCAAATAAAATAATCAACAAATCCCATCAAAAAGCACACATATTGCCATATGAATTACATTACAGAAAAATGCAGAGATTACCAAATAAGTGAGATTTAAGGGTTCAAAAAGAAAACTTAAGGAAGACCAGTCTAACTTCAACTATGTAACTTCAGATAATTATTAATAAAGGCAGCCAGGTTATAAAGAGGACCAATTAGAAACTTCAGAAATAACTTGAAAAAATTATTCAATATTAGACTAAACAAAGTCAATGACATAATGATTTGGAAGACACTATTGAACTATAAAGACATGGAAAATATGAAATAGAAGTTGAAAATAGAAGAGGAATAAGTGAAATGAACAAAATATCACAAATAATCTTAAAGTACAAAGGAGAGTGGGGAAATATTTAAAGAAATAATGAAAATTATTTATTAGAGAAAATGTTAGAATCCCAGCTTTGGGAAAAACATAATGTGTTTGTTAAAAAAAAAAAGGACTGGTTTGACACCTTATATTGAAATTAACTACTTTAATAATAATGGAAAATTAACTACTTTAATAATATTCCAAAGGGAATAGACATATTGCCTACGAAAATCTCACAAAAAAGGAACCTTTTAACAATAAATAATAGATCATTGAATATGGAGAAATAATACCTTGAAAGTGTTCAACTAAATAATTATAAACTGCCAACTACATGAGAAAAAAACTATTAAAGTGAAAACATGAAATAAAGAGTTCTTGAGGCAATAAAACATACATTTTACAAATTGCACACCTATGTGGAAATAAATGCAGCTAAACCCACGTGGCTCCATAGTGAACAATAACAGCAACAACAGAAAACAGTGATCAAAGTAATTTTTAGAATATTTGAAATTTGGTAAACTTAAGTATAAATTATAAAATAGAAAAACCACTAAGGTCTTCAAAATAATACAGAAATATTTGCAATCATCTCTCAATAGTGGAGAATAAATAAATCTGGGCAGAAACAATTCACCTGCCTGTAATAACCAGGTTGTGCCCTGTTGCTGATGACGAGAAGAACAATGTCTCAAAGTATTGCTTGGGGGTCAGAGATAGAGCTCAGTGGTACAGCACCTGCTTGGCAACAGCAAGGTCCTGAGTTCCATTCCTGAAACCAACAATAAAAGAAAATATTGCTTGGTTGAACATTTTCAATGCAGCTGAGGCAATGCCAAATTTTCGGTTTCATGGCTTCTCATGGACTGTAGGGCTCTAATGTCTTTTCCTTTACTTTCTTTGCTATCTTACAATTCAAGTCTTATGCTCTTATATTTTTGAGTCATGTTGTGAGATATGCTCAGTGTTGGACAGCACTAAGGTAAAAACCAAAAAAGTTAGATTTTCTTTTACCTATTCTGAATAACCTCCCCAAAAAGTGAATTATGCTGAACAGTTCATCATGAGCCAAAAGAATAAAGATTAATTGAAAAAATTATTCCAGATCATTATAATACTGGTCATTATATGTAATGTATCAAAAATTCTTTGAAACAGTAGGATGAACTGTAGGAAAAAAATTGTTTGGAGAAAGCAATGATAGCACTTTCACAATATTTAGTAAGTCACTAGTATATTTTAAAAATCAAAGACAAAAGTGCATCTATTTCAGGATGACATGAGTCAACATTCATTTTCTGCCAAAAATCTTCCTAGAGAGTTGTGGGAGCAATCCAACTCTATAAGAGCTGCCAGTTATTTATAAAACATTGGCTTAAATTTAAAGAGTTCCTTTGATTGTACAAAATTGAACCCAGGTTGCTAAATGTTTTCTGTTCTAAATTCCATATCTGATTAAAGGAATTGCACTCAATTTTTGCTTCTTACTTCCTATCTACAAAATTCTGTCTTTCTATAAAACTGTACATTTTGGTGCTATATTTGAATATCTGAATATACAACATCCAAAGAAGATGGTAGTACTACTCATTTTGTGATGCAAGTAAAATGTTCTGGACAAATACCATTTAGGTCACAAGGAAATGTGATGAACAATTTTTCTCTCTTCCTCAACATTTTTAAGAATATAATATTGTTCTAGAGGAAGTAATCTCTTTTAACTATGTTCAGGATGAATTAATGGATGATGTTTTTCTCACTGTTTTTGGGAAATCCTGTTTGGAATCTTTGAAGAGTTTTTTTTTTTTTTTTATAAATGTTGTAGTCAGAGTTTGCAAGGACATATAATTTATGTGTCCAGGACACATGATTTATCGAATTATTATATAACAGTCACCCAAAGAGGCAAATACAGGGAGTACAGGAAATCTGTCCACACACTAACGACCCCCAAGAATCCAGCTGAGGACCTGGATTGCATGGCAATATCCTACATGAGTCCAGCTGAAGACCTAGAGCCCATGACAATGTCTTATGAAAATCTGTTTCACGGATCTGTACTGGGAAGGCCCAAAGGTCAGCGGTGAAAGTTAGAAAGTCTGAGCAGCAGGTAGAAGAATCTGTGCCAGGAGGCTGAGGGTTCTGCATTGAGCCAGGAAGTGATGCTCAAAGTAAGGATCAGAGCTCCCCTGAAAGGTACCACAGCTGTCCTCAGCAACAAGATCCTGAGCTCCTCCGAGGATCAGAAGTTCCTATCAGGAAGCCAGCATGACAGGCTTCTCCTGGATATTGAACAGCACACCATCTTCCCCTCCAGAGCAAGGAAGCAATAAGCTAAGGACCAGAGCTCCCCCAAAGTGAATCTCAATCATTCTCAGTAACAACAAGGTCCCAAGTTCCTCCTCTGATGAGAACAGCCAAGTTCATATCAGGAAATAAGCTCGGCAAGATGCTCCAGGAGAACTGATGGCAACAAGGAGAACCACCAACACTACTTCTTCCTCTCCAGTTTGCCTTTTTGTTTGGCAGCAATCTTCAGGTGGACCATCATGCTCAGCACCGCACTGATTCAGTCCAGCTGTAATTACAAGTTGACCAACAGTTATCAATCCACCACAATAGATAAACAGCAACGTAAGATGATCTTGCAGAGGAATTTTGTTTGAACAGGGAAAAGTCTCCAACGAAAAAGACTGGAGACTTCTGAAATGAAGTGAATTGTGTTATGTCATATTTTTAACCATTCTAAGAACATATCTATAACAGCATTTTTGAACCTTTGGCAACAAAACAGTATTAAGCAGCTTAGTTTTGAAATTTTGCACTAGTAAGGATGTAGATAACCAGCTTAGTTTTGAAATTTTGCACTAGTAAGGATATAGATAACCAGCTTAGTTTTGAAATTTTACACTAGTAAGGATGTAGAGAAATGATACAAGCAGCTCCTATCTCCATGTCAATATAAACTTTATAAATCAAAATACTGCTTTCTTTTAGATTTCAGGTAGATTATTTTTAGATTTCATTTACAATTAATTTTTATTAAATGCAAAGAATGCTTTAAGGAAAACCTATATTTATTCTTACAAGAATTTTCTATTGACTTTTATGTTCAATGAGAAAGTTAGTGCTTTCCCTTCCTCTTGTTCTTTTACTGCAATCTGGAATGTGAGATTTTAAAATCACATTGCTAAAATATTTATTATAAATTTTGAGTTTTTAATTTAATGATTATTTTCTGAAATTGTATTTTCCAGCTACAGTAAGATACCTTGGGAATATTTTTTTTTATTTAGGCTTCCACTGCTTAATTTTAGCTGTATGACATACATTAGTTTTATAAAACCTTTTATAAGCAGTGTTAGGTTTGCAGCAAGTTCCCGAGGAAGGCACAGTAATGTCCCACTACGCTCTGCTCCCACAGGTGAGCAGCCACCCATTACCACGCTACCTCACCACAGTGGTCCATTTGTTACAACTGAGAAACTAACGCTGATCCATCCTAATCACCCGTTGTCCACAAATCATGTGAGGGCTCCTTGTGAATGCTGTATACTCAATGAATTTGAACTAGTGTATAATAATATGTATTCACAAATATAGTATCCTACAGTGTATTGTAAGTACTCTATAAATCCACTTTGCTGTCCACCGAACCCCTATTTAATGCCTGACAATCACTGATGTTTTTTACTGTCTCCATAATTTTCCCTTCTCCAGAATATCATAATACAAGAATTATACAGTACCTGGTCACTCGAGTTGGCTTCTTTAACTTTGAAATACCTATTTAAGTTTTCCCTATGTCTTCTTATTGTTCAATAGTGCATCTCTATTTAGCACTAAGTAATATTTCATTGTCTGGATATACCTGAGTTTATTTATTCATTCACCTACTGAGAAACATCTTGCAAGTTTGGAAACTATGAAGAAAATTGCTGTAAATGTTCTTGTCTGAGATTTTTGTGGAATAAATGCCTCTTTTGAGTAAATGCCAAAGAGCACGATTGCTAGATCCTTCAGTAAGAATATGCTTAATTTTGTAAGAAACTGCCAACCTGTCTTGCAAAGTGGCTTTACAATTTTCATTCCCAACAGCAATCAATGAATGTTTCCATTGTTCCACAATCTTGGAAGCATTTGTTCTTTTCAATGTTCAAGATTATAGCAATCTAGTAGATTTCTAGTGTTGTCTCATTGCTGTTTTAATTTGCATTTTCCTAGTGATAGATGAGGTGAGCATTTTTTCATATAATGATTTACTTATGTACATGCTATAGAACGAATATCTGTGTCCCTCCCTCAAACCCATATGATGAAATGTAAACCTCTAAAGTGTAGCACTAAGAAGCAGGCCTTCGAGAAGTGGTCAAGTTCTCAGGATGCAGCCCTCATGAATCAGATTAGTGCCATTATGAAAGAAGCCCCTGAGAGATCCCTGACCATTTCTCTCATGTAAGATTATAGCCACAAAGTATCATCTGTGAGCTAGGAATTGGTCCCTCATCAGACACCAAATCAGCTGGCAGCCTTGATCTTGGACTCCCGCCATCTGAAACTAAGACACAAATTTCTATTCTTTATAATGTACTCTCGTATAACAGACCCAACTGAAAAAGACATTTTCCAGTTTTTTGTTTTGACTCATCTCTTTTTTTTTTTTTTTTTTTTTTTTTTTTGTTTTGTTTTGTTTTTTGTGGCACCGGGGATCAAACTCACAACGTCGCACCTGCCAGGGCAGGCGCTTAAGCCGCTGAGCCAAACTCCCGGCCCTAGTTTTTTGAGGCAGGGTCGCACTATGTAGCTCAGGTCAGCCTTGCACTTGCGTTGTAGCCCAAGCCAGCCTCGACCTCACAACGCTCCGCCTACCTCAGCCTCCCGAGTGCTGGGATTAAAGGCGTGCGCCACCACGTTGACTCATCTCTTATGTAGAATATTTATATGAATGATTTGAGGGGTTTTTGTGAGACTATTGATACATTATTTTTAATTAATTAAGTCTATGGGTCCATTTTAGATACACGTAATGATCACATTCATCATAGTGAATTTGTACTGATACATGATATATCTCGATTTTTTTCCATTCCCTTCCCTTCAACACCTCTTCTTATCCTTATTTACAAAAGCTTTGTTTTCATTTTTGCCTTCTTTTTTTAATTTTTTTCTTTTCCCTTTCATACTTCCTTCCATTTCTCCCTAGTTCCTCTTTCCGTTTGAAAAATTTCTTCCTATTTCACAATATCTGTTATATATTTTTGTCAAAAACATTAGATCTACTGGAATAGAGAATAGGTAGAACTCTTGAAGACTTATATATAGCCAAAGACTTTATGAACAAAACCCCAATTACATGAGAAATACTACAGAGAATGAACAACTGGGATCTCATCTTATTAAAAATCTTTCATGCAGCAAGATAATTCACCAACAGAGTGAAGAGACATGCCACAGAGTGGGAGAAATTTTTGCCACCTGTTATTTAGACAGAGGACTAATATCTACAATATACAAATAACTCAAAAACATTTTACCCACCAAATATAAGACCCAATACAAAATGGGCATCTGAGATGAATACACACTACTAAAATGAAAAGTACAAATAGCAAGTAGATATATGAAAATGTTCAAATCACTGGTTATTCTAGAGATTCAGAGTAAGACAAAAGTGAGATTTCATCTCACTCCAGAAACAATGGCTATCATCGAGAACTCAGTCAATAACAAATGCTGGTGTGACTGTGGAGAAAAAGGAACACTTTTCCACTATTTGTAGGAATGTAGATTGTTGCAACCACTGTGGAAATCATTGTGGAGAGTCTTCAGAAAACTAGGATTACAGGTCCCATTCCACCCAGTATTCCTTTTCATGGTATCTTCGTGAAAAAAATTAAAGGCATCATACCACAGAGATATATGTATACCCATGTCTGTAGCAGCACAGTTTGTGATAGCTAAATCTTGGAAAAAGCCAAAATGCTCATGAACCAATGAATGGATAAAGAAGATGTGGGTTGTTTTGTTTTGTTTCATTTTGTTTTACTATACAATGGAGTCCTACTCAGCTATAAAGATGGATACACTTGGGATATTTCTAGGTAAAAGGATAAACTTGAAACTATACTCTTAAGTGAAATAAATCAGACACATGTGTAAATATCACCTTCTTTCTCTGGTGTGAATAATTTGGTTTTTAAAGGTCTCAGGAATTGTGAGTATATTTTTTATTTCACTTCAGTAATAAAAGATTTGTTATGTTCAAAATACTTTTATAATTAGCGAGATTTTTTTCTTATTAGTCTTGCTTCATGACCTCATTTTTCTCATTTTGTACATTTTGGATACTGCATTATATATTTGATATTTTATTCGATCTTGTTGAATACATAACCTAGAGTTCTTTCTGGGACATATTTATAATTCTATGTGACATTTGTTCTTACACAATTTCCTTTCTTCAACCATATCCAGGCATTCAAAGATTATTTTTGTCCTTGCTAAATCTATCTGTGAGTAGTATTTCCTTTATTAGCTGGTGTTTCTAAATAATAAAAAATACATTTTAGTGTAATACAACCATATGAGATAATATGAAATAATATATGAAATAACCATGAGAACACTTCGTGCAGTTTATATATGAATATGTAATATTAAGAAGGAAACAGCACTAGAGAGAAGTATCACTTAAATTCAGACCATTCATGTAGATTTTACAGTAATTATAATAGTGGCAAGTTGTACATTGGAATCTGAGTTCAGAAATGTCTTTCACATTTTTCCTAACACTGTGAATCCTGCTTTGAATTAAATATTTCAGTAGAAACCAAAGATGTGCTTACAGAGCTTTCTACACAGTTATGCCTAAAGTTTTTAGTAAGTGGACTAACTAAACATTTCAGGTAAGTGAGTGCCCAGAACATGAAGGACTCTTTAGAATCTTCTTTTTGAGATCTTCTTGAGAAGTGTTCTAGCACAATGACTTTTTTATGATCAGGAGTTCCTTGCGTGAAGATTAACCTTGCTTGATTATATTTTTCCTTTGTCAAGTGTTTACCTTTTGTTTATTTATCTTAAGGCTGCTCAATGTTCTTATTACTATTTTAAGATAAAAAAGAAAGATTATAATTGGAGGTCAGCCGAAGAGAAACAAATTAGAAATATATCACATTTATTTCTAAACTGAGGAAATGGCAATATGAGCAAATACGTTTTTTGTGCAATGGAAAACTTCTCTTTAAATTTTGAATGTTGAAGATATTTGAGAACTTTGGAAGTGATAAAAGTGCAGCAAGACTAATAAGTTTAGTTGTGAATTAAAGTTAAATTTGAAAACCAAGTGTCCATTTTGGTAGAAAATGGAAACTATTTTGAACAAGGATACAAAACCATAGATACTCATCAGATTCTGAAGGTAGAAGAAATTGGGAGTCATTTTTGAAAAACAAATGTGTAATTTTCTCTCTAATAAGGAAACACTATTGTCAGATTTATAGGAGTCACTGACAACTCATTCACTTTAATTTAGCTAAGCCATACCATCAGGTACATGTCTATAGCAAAAATGAAAGAATTAAATTAAATTGACAAATTACAGCTTTGACAATAATGTTAATCTGATGTTCAAGTAGTTGTTTTGTGCCATACTTCAATTATGGGAACAAAAAAGCATTAAGAGGTTTTTGGGGTAGCAGAAAAAAATACCAAAAGGTGTTCTACTCTACTTCATTACTATGAGGACTCAGAGATTGGGATTTAACCTGGAAAAATATACTTGTTTTTTTAAAAAATGATGACTATTAATGATAAGATATGACTAAATGACTAAATGATGACTCTAGTGATAAGATAATTTTCTTAGAAATTTAAAGAAATAATGCACACAAGATTTATTTATATGATTATTCACACTTATTTTATTCTCTAAGGAATACATGGTTTGCTTTCTATAACCAGTATATGGGTCTGGCAGATTGGGACAAATATTGTTAGAAGCCCTAAGATTTCACAGCATATGAGAAGAACTGTATCACTTTTTTTCTGACTTCCAATTTATTGAGGAAGTGCTCATTTTTGTTAGAGGCTTGATCTTAGCAAAGCACCTTAAACCCTCAGCACAAACACTTCCACTAACCTGTTTGTGAATTTAATAACTTTATTAATGGCTTTCAGACTGATGTCCTTTCCATTGTGCTATTTTGCTGTAAACTCTTCTTGTAACTCCATATCCTCTTCTTTACTTTTTTATTTATTCTTTTGAGGATTAACACAGTTATCACCTTAGGTTGTCTAGAACATTTTATCCATATTTAGGATCTTTAAAGACTCACCAGAAATCAAACTCAGGCAGGTGTTATGCCACTGAGCTGTATCCTTGGCTTCATATTCAATATTAAAGGCCTTGCCAGAATATTTCACACAGAAATAATAAGATTTATTTCTAATAGAGTTCTGATGACAGCTAACAGAGCATTATTTTAAAAAACTAAACATTCTGTAAAAAATACATTTAAAGTTATATTAGAGAATAACAAAACTGATATTTGTAGAATAATATTAATAATATTGACAATCAAATGTACTTTGAGGAATTGTTTTCAGTACAAAGTTTATGAAGAAGTTAGTGAAGATGTTTCCAACTGATAAATTAGAGACAGTAAGCAAAACTCATATCCTAATGTCCATCCATTTTCTCAAACTAAAAATGTTAGTATGAATTTTAAATGTCCTAAAGTACTGGTTTGATTGTTAACAAGACGTTAACAATGTCTATCAATAGGAATAATTTTCAAGGTCTGCATGATTTATATTTATGTTTCCCCAAACCACTTTCTAAAATTAATACCACTAATATTAGTCTTTGAAAAATCATAAAAATGGCATCTGCTTTGTATATTATTTTAGACTTTAAAAAATTGACCACACGACAGTAAGCTGTATGTAACTACTATAGAATATTTAAGCCAGTCTATCTCTGGTTTGTTCAAGTGTCCCCCAATGTGAACAGATGTCAAAGACTTGGTCCTTAGAGATGTGCAACTGGGAGGGGATGTAGTCTTTAGGAGACTGGTCCTGCTGGGAGATCCTGAGGTTAATGGGGAGTGAGGAATGTTCTCAAGGCTCAAAGTAGGGCATCAGTATCTTCCTTTTCTTCTTTGTTTTCGCCTCATGTGGTGAGCACATCCTGCTCCATCACATGCCCTCCGTCACTGCCATCTTGTAACCTCCAGAAGCCTCACACCAAAGGACCATCCCATCATAGACTTGAAACATCAAGCTGAGTAAAACTTTTGTAAATTATCTCAAGTATCTTGCTATAGTAACAGAAAGCTAATACAGTTATTAAATAAAAGTAGTTTTAGTACTCAAAGACCAAGACTAATGGTGTTATAAGAATGTTTTATAAAGAATGCTAAGCTTGAATAATCTCATTTTCTTTTTATGTAAGATTTTCTTAAACAGTACTTCACAGCAATAGAAAGAAAATCCAGGATTTTAGATAAACTTACAAGTATTTAACTCTTACAGAGAAAACTGAATAGAATATAGGAAGACTATGAAGATAATTAATTTATTGAATAGAGACAGTATAAATGCTAAACAGCAGTGTCATACAACTGATTTGTTCATGGATTGTATGTTTTACTCTATGACTATTTCATGATTTGATTGCCATATAAAAATATATTTGCCAAATTGTTAGTAAAACCAAGCTTGGGAAATAGCTAATATATTAGACTTCTACATAAATATCAGATTTTTAAAGAATCAAATCATCCCAAAATAAAACAAGATATTTTATTACTAAGAAACATATTGTCCTGTGGAAACTTAACTAAAATTACTACAAGAAACATAAACAAACAGCAGTTCATGTGTGAAAAACTATGGTTTTAGGTAACTATTACAACAAGTAAATATAAGACATGAGAAAGTACTGAAATACATATCTAGAACATGAAAGATGACCGCTATGCTTTCCAGGAGTTAAAAAACAAATAGAATATGTTTCCCATGCAGATACTAACACATTAAGAGAGGCACTATAAAGAGAAAAAAGTAAAATATTTAACTTTAGTGTATTTATAAAAAAGTTATTAGAACAGAATAGCTAGAAAACAGATTAATGTATATAAAATGCCTCAGTATGCAACAAAATAGTTTCCAATTACTAGGTAAATTAATTTAAGATCCAGAGAACACATACATAATAATCAGTTATATCTTTGTTAAATTTTTAAATTGACGTTTACTTCCAATATAACACAGATTTAAGAAACATAAGAACAGTAAACATCATTCTGGAAGAAAATGAATGTTCTAAACTCAGGAAAAAATGTCTGAGCATAACAGTGAGAAAGAAATGACAAACTATTGTTTATTACATTTCAGTACGAAACCAATATATTTTTAACTCAAAATAGCAGCATCCAAAATGACTGACTATATGCAGCTATTGGGTATTTGAAGTATGACTACTGCAAATTGAGATACAGTGGAAATCTAAAATATGCATTAAATTTTAAAATAGTATAAAATACAGTGATTTATCTTTTAACATTAATTAGATTTTGAAGCAAAAACACTGAGTACATATTCTATCACATATTCAATTAAAATGAAAATTATCAGTTGTATTTTATATGTGGTAACTAATAAGCTTTAAATTACTTATGTAGCTGTTTAAATTACATGTGTATATATTTTCATTTGACAGTATTGATCCAAAAATAAGTTCATTTGATTTTTGATTAACTCTTTCCTCATAAATGAAATGTTCAATTACTTCCCTTGAGGGTACAAATTAAAGAGTTGTAAGTTCCACTCTTGCACATTTAGGGCTGTGAGGATGGGAGATTCTTTGCAGAAAATATATTCATAGATAGTGTAAGTGGAGTGACAGATTTCTTTCTCTAAGTGCCTTATTTCTAATATTGCCTTTGTATTACCGATAATTGTGTCATCCTGTCTTTGTTGTTGGAAAGAGAAATTTGCATTTGTTCGTTATTGGGAGCTGATATAGTTCCAGTGGAGTTTTTTTTTTGTTTGTTTCATTGTCTTTGTGGTTTTTAGCCCTTGGGGTTAAACTCGGGGCCATACGCACGTTAAGCATGTGCAGTAGCATTTAGTACTTCGCCATCCCTGGTAACAGGGAACTAGTATGTAATACCATGCATGTCCCAGGTGAGGCATAAGCTATTGCATAAGAGAAGAATGGAGGATGAAGCAGTTCTGCAGTAAACTCTTCAAGCAATGATTCCTTTCTTTGCCATAGATGTTTAACTTCTCTAAGGGTGTTCATAGCTACTTCGGTATGAGCCAGTTCTGTTATTTGTCGCTGGGTTACAAATAAACTGGTGACCCATGTTGCATAAGAAACAGACCCTGTAACATCAAAACCCTTCTCGAAAGACATTTTCAAAGCCATCATCACCTCAGGAATGTACCTGTGTATGGGTTCCTGCTGGAATTTCATTTTATCTTTTGCCCAGGTTACTTTTCATTATATGTGAGAATGTGGGGGAATTGTTTGAATTACAAAATTTGCTCATCTCTAAAATTTTATCTCACAGGTTCTTGACTGTTACTGGCAGCTATTGTTAAGAGCAACTTTAACTACACTGACACACCTGGTACTATTCCTCTGAGAGCTTGAAAATGATAAGGATAGGGAAAGAAGTAAAATGCAAGCTTTCAATATAAGAAACAAATTTATTATTAAAATACTTCCTAGATATGATCTTATTTCAAATCACTACAATATTTTTTGTCAGATCATCTTTTTAATGAACTATCTTATTATGCTTCTTAGCTAGCTGGGCACTCCTAGCACCATTGTTGATGTCATCTATGATGTCATGAGGGTGCTGGCTGTCCACACTGCAGCCCACTCCACTATTTTTTGATTGCAAAGTGCATTTATAATTTTAATTCTAAGTGAAGTCAAATGTGAAAATATTTAGAGAGTTGAATAAGATTATGTTCAATGTTCAGTTATGACTAATGAAGCAAATACAGGCTTTTGTTTTGTTTTCCTGAACTGATTTAAAGGAAAGAATATATCCTAATATAATTTAAAGTGCATTAATTTACTTTTTTAAAAAAAACCCAAGCATTAAATCATTTTACAGGGAAATATATTGAACTGATTATTTTTCTGAGAGATTGTTCCCTTTATATTACTCTAATTTAAAGTAGCATAAAATGTATGTGTGTATAACTACTTACACCATTTATTTGTTGTTCAAAAATTATTTCAATTAGTATTCTGCTACCAAGGCATTATTATAGATAGAATAACAGAAACTCAAGAGTGAACTTCTAATTTCAAAGCAAAATCTATGAAATGAAATATAAATGCAATAAAAATATTCAACATTGTAATTTCAACCCTTCCTTAACCCTACTTCTCATAGCCATACAGAGCTCTAGTTTACAATTTTCAGTTTTAGTCGTGTCTCCCATTCGAGCTGAAGACCAATAGAAAATTAAATCAACAATATTATATCCTGAGATTATAGCATATTTCCTGAAATTTTATTATAATTAAATCATTTTTGGAAATTTCTATTATATAAAACCGAGCTCTCACTGAGCACTTTATAAGTTATAGGCATTATAAAAACATTATATATTTTAACTCATTTAATCCTCAAAGCTAAATTACCAAATAGATAACATTTGTGTATTAGGAGTATAAAAGATGAGAGACCTCAGAACATCCAAGCTAATTTTATAATATATAGTACTTTGTTTCAGAATGCCATGTATTCTATATTTTATTATTATAACTTATTTTGAAAACTGTGGAATAATTTTGCAATGCAATCATTATAAATTTTTGGTTTCAAATGTTATATTTTAAAAATTATATTCAGAAATGTCTATCAACAGAATGGAAAAACAAACTGTGATGCATTCCTGCACTAGAATCACAAGAAGAAATAAAAAGCCACAATTTACACTAAGGTAGATGGAAGTCACTGACGCTGCACAGGTGAAAGACCCAAACAGAAAAAACGATCAAATTATATGCTTCTATTAACAAAGAAATTCAAAATCACTAAAAGTCATTTAAAATTTAAAAACACCAGAGCAGTGACTGTCTTTGGAGGCCTGGAGGAGTAGTAGAAATTGGCAGGATATAAAAATGGGAAAGTCTTGCTTAGAAGACAGTATTTTATGTCACAATAGTTCTATGATTATCTGGGTATGTACATTTGTTGAAACTGTAAGGTAAATTTTTCTTCATTACAATGAATTATATTTTATTTAAGAATAACTATAAGTACAATTATTAAAACAGTACTGACGTGAGGACAAGGGAAGGAGGTTTAGCTGATACATGATTAGAGAATGTTGAAGTTGGGTGATAGATATATGGGGTTTCATTTTCTTGCATTGTTTTATTTACATATATAGACAATTTTCATAATATTTTAAAATGCTATATAAAGTGTTTCCCCAAGACACTAGGATATTAGCATCAAAATATTGCTAAAATAAAAATAAAATTTAAAGGCTGGGGATTTAGCTCAATGCTGTAAGCGCCTGCCTGGCAAGTGCAAGGTCATGAGTTCGATCCCGGGTAACAAAACAATTTAAAAATAAAAATAAAGTTTTATAAAATAATGAGAATGAAGTATCCAATTATTATAGGAAATCCAAGAAAGAAACTTAAATTGAATATCAAATTAACTCTAGGCAGTATGTTAAAAAGGGAGAATGGAGGAGAGTTGTTTTCCTTGATTGTAATTTTTCAATAAACAGTGATTATTGTTTCATTTTCTGAACCAAACCTTCCGCATTTTGAGATGAGAAATAAGGAGTGCTTCCAGCTTTATTTAAAACTTCTATACTTTTACTTGGATAGCAATTTCCTGTGCCTATGAAATTCATAGATACAATGTCTTTTTAAGATGATCCCATCAAATCTCATATCACAATAAATTTATTCCCATGATGGGTACATGGCCTTAATAAGAATTGGGTTATAAAAGCACAGTCTGGATTGTGTAAACAGTATGTGAATATTGATTTTAATATTAAACCATTGTGTTGCTTGATAAAGCCTCAAAAATGTAATTTGCAGTGTATTCATATAAAGGATAAAATAACATATGAGGTCATTTTTATTATTCATTCATGGCTGATATCGGTTTAAAGCTATGAAAGCTGTATTTTTCTCCATTGAAAAACTTATCTCACTCTAACATTGCATTTGAGATTTATTTCAATACACTAATCATTGTAACAGAAATGCCATTTTATTCTAACACATTTTAGAAAGCCAAATGGACTCATTATTTGGTTATTATCAAGCTCTAATTCCAAATTCTGATGGGTTTTCTTGAAACGTGCCATAATACAATCAGAAACAGGAGAGAGGAACATATTTTCTAAGAAGTTTTGTACTAAATAATTTATAGCTATTTTCTTGGTCAGTTGTTCTAACAGCCTGAAAAGAAGTTTACAGTATCACCAATTAACACCCAATTTAGACTATCCTGTATTCCACACAGAGTTCCACAAATGTTTACTGGTTAAAAAAAAAGAAAAAAAAAGTCACTACTTCAGAGTTTTCAAGCCAAAAGCTTTCTGTCGTGTTTATTCCAATGAGTCATAACCAGCTGAGATATAAACAAAGAGACCAGGACTATATTCCAGTAAGCACTTGTATATTTGCAAAATCAATCTGCAGGCTATAGTTTGCCAGCTTCTGCTCTAGATCAGCACTTCTCAAATTTCGGTGTGCATAAGAACTTCCTGTATAGACACTCGGTACAGCTGAAGTATTTTAGTTTATTGAACATTTAATCCAATATTGTTGTTTTTGAACCGTCCATTTTAATAGGTCTTCTCTTAAGGGAGTATGGAAGTTAAGGTCCACTCAAGAGAGAGAAACCATTTTGTTTTTACAATGAAAATAATTTAATATTATAGAAATGTCAATTAGATACGGAAGAAATGAAAAACGTATAAGTAAAACACTAAGATATCACGGAAGTAGGAATAAAAGGAGCAGTTACCATATTTGTTTGCGGTGGAATGAAGGGCTAGGTGGACTTACTAGGGCCTTGGCAAACGCCCTTGTAGGGCTGGGCCGCTGAGCGTGGCTGGTACTGATACAGGAATTCAGAGGAAGACCCGAGCATATGAAGCCAGACTTCCGTTCCAGAAAGGAAACCCTTACGCAGTTGCCCATGATAATGTTGCTAATAGGATATGTCAAGCAAGACTGAAAAAAAAAAAAAAATCACAAACTGATCAACTGCTATTACTATGATATAATGCCACTAACGAGGCAAAGGAATATTTGTTACTAGAAACGGGAGAGCAGACCACAAAATTAGATACAGTGGGCAAAGAAGAGAGAATAGACTCTTTTTTTGTTTTGTTTTGTTTTGTTTTTGGTACCGGGGATCAAACTCACAACCTCGCGCCTGCCAGGCAGGCGCTTAGACCACTGAGCTAAATCCCTGGCGAGAACAGATTCTTGTAATAAATGATGTAATTAAAAATTGAAAACTCACGTGATTTTTGGATAGCCATTGAATTTAGTACAGAGAGAATCAGTGAATTGGAAGATAAATCTGAGAACATTACTCAGATTTAAAAATAGTTAGATGTAAAAACCAGAATATGTGTAAGTCAAATTAAAGAATTTAGATTTCAATGACTTCTATAAGGAAATGATAAGCAAACTGGAAAGAAACTATGCTTAAACTGATAAGGGCAAGTGAGGTTAGTGCTAAAATTCAGAAAACACCATGTGTCTTCAGTTTGAAAAATAATTCTAATAGCCCTTTCTATAGTTTTAGAAGAGAAAAACAAGTTTTCCAAAGAAAGAGATATAATCTGAAAAGCCTGCTACCAGAAATTGATGTAGTATAACATTTCAAATTTTCTTATGAATATGTAATCTTTTATCTATCATCCAGGTTTAATCTGATTAAATTTAGGATTTAACCTAAGCAAAGTTTTTTTTTTTTTTAGTTTTCTACTTAATCTTGAGTAAAATAATTTAAAATACTAATACTTCTCCAAAATGGTAATTTTGAGTAACATAATTTAAAATACTAACAGTTCTCCTAAATGGTTTCATCTATAAAGTTGATAGTTGAGAATAATTATAACTACTAAAAACATAAAAAGAAACTATGCAAAGAAACTAAAATTGTAATACATTGGTTTCAAATTAAAAATGTTTTCCCCTTACAGTAAAATTTGAAATGATCGAAGTGATTTAACTAAAAATATTTTAAAGTTAACGCATAAAATCAACAAGCTGTTGTCTCAGTATGAATTGGCAATATAAATGTAAATTGTGCCATGCTTTCTTAGAATCGTTATGTTTCAAAATAAACTTAATCACACATTATTATTAATGTCAAAATCACTCTGTTTTGTAGAAAAGAAATTCAAAATATGAAATAGGTGTACTAAGTTCTCTTTGTCTAAAAATATCATTCCTCAATAGAAAGATAATATAATTAAATTTAGAAAACAATTAAAGATATCAAAACTGGAAGTGATATCGCATAACTCTGATCCCAGCACTAAGTAAGGAGGACTGCTGTAAGTTTGAAGCTAACTTGGGCTACATAGTGAGTTCAAGGTCAGCCTGAACTGCATAGTGAGATCCTGTTTCAAAATAAACAAAAAAAAAAAAAAAAAAAAAAAAAGAAAGAAAGAAAGAAAGAAAAAGAAAAGCAACAGAAAAAGACAGATATAGCATCTATAAAAAAAATTGTATAACATATTTAGCATTAATGTAACCTAAAAACCTAAGTGAATAGTCTGCCATTATCTTGATGCATCTATCTTCTCTACTCCCTACTGGGAGAACTCTTCATTTAATTTTTAAATTAAAACTCATTGCTTATTTTGTCTTAAGATCTTGGTAGAAACACAGATTTTTTTTTAAGTTGTCAAGTCTATCAAAAATTCTGTTTCACTATAAAAATGTTTTTTGCAGTCTTTGAAAATCTATCAAAGATTTATCAAAGAAGTCTTAATTTTTATAATATGCCAGTATAGTGAGATATCATTTTAAAACAGTCTTTTCCTTAGTGTAAAAATTATGCCTAGCATTGTAAATGCTTGAACAGATTGATGTGAAAGATGAGGATCATATTTAAATTAAACTAATAATTACTTTTCACTCATTTTGTTTGAAATAGTTCACCTGATTTCACTATTCTCTTTCCAATACATTCCTATAGCAAGGATTTTTAGCTTTTGTAGAATAATTTAAAGTGTGTTTTAGCTTATTATTCTGGTTTGGAAAATAAGGTGAATTAAATATTTTGTTTAAATTCATATAAACTGATCGAAAATAAATTTTACAGAGGCCTAATATTACATTTCCTCAAATCTTTGTTGTCTATCTGGGAGAACAGTTTGGCATTCATGACTTCAATTCTAATTCCCTTCACATCTGACTTTATTTCTCTATAACCCGCCAGTACCACAACCCAAACAATCTATTAGGTTTCTCGATAACCAATTACAGTGTGTACAGTTCTATTTTGGGATATTTATTTCTTCTCTACAACTTCCAATTTTCCTAGTTATTTCCTTGCAGGATTCTCAGAGTCAAGGCTAGAGCCAGTGTCTGACCCTTAACAGACACTCAGTAAATGTAGACTTCACATTTATCATCTGATCTTTTTACTTCTTAAATCACATAATCTTATCAGAACCCTCAATCCTTTTCCTGGTCATAGTCCATATGTTGGTCTTAAAAGTTCCGCATCAGTTTGTATTATGATTATATGAACACTTTGTCACTGTTCTCCAAATCTAGGCTTATTCCAAAATTCATCTCTTAGTGGCTTCTACTCCCTTCCTTTATTCATATTAAAACTCACTCCCTGTCCCTCTCCTTTACCTGTCAACATTTCCCTGACTCTTAGAAGTACTTAAATTGCTTTAACTTTTACCAAAAGATTTCAGATTTCAGATAACTATCATTTACTTTATGCTTCATTGTGGAATCTTTTATTTTATATTACCCTGTTGTCTTTCAGAGTAGATGACAAATTTGTAGAGAGTAGAGTTTGTACTCCTGATGTCTCTCTGTGGCACTGTTGACTCATTGTTCATTATGCATGCTAGAGGCATGAATTTGTGCTTTTTTGACAGCATTGAACCATAGAAAATCAACACCAGGTATGACTGAAGGATAACTACTGTGTACTTTAAGGCTTAGAATCCAAAGACTAGCTCTCTTGTTTTATAGAACAAGTCTCATAAAATCGTATACATTATTCTTCAGATTATTATTGAACACCAAAAATATTTTTGAGATGGGTAGAGAGAGAAAACAAAAAGTATTTTTAAGACAAAAATCCAAATATCTTGAAAAAGAAAATTTATTTTGATCCTAATGCATACAAGATTAAGTCAGTCATTCTGGTTATAGAAAAACAAAAGAGTTTGTTATTAATTTTGAAATTTTGAGCTATCCAAGATTAGTTCTATCCCTGACAGTCTGTACATTACAAACTGTTGATACCTGATTTCCTTGACTATAATTGAATTTTTTATCACTGAAAAAATTTTAAAACACTCTGTTCAATATTATTTTATCATATTTGTACTTCTCAAACACGTGTGTTATTGATTTTAAAGGGATTAAAAAGTTTTTAAATTTTTTTCAATGTTTTATTTTAAAAAGATAAAAACAATGATAAAATATTTCAAAACAAGACAATAGGAGAGTAACAATAGTTTATATGTTGTGTATTGTTATCTTCAAATTAGGTACTCAGATTACAAGACACAGGCATGAAAAACTGATCAAATAATATAAGCACAAACCTTTCTTTTTCAATAAAATAATAGAAGTTAGAAATATAATTATTTTAACAAATGTACATGTAGTTTTTTCCTTTTCCCTTTCTTCTTTTCTCTTTTCTCCCATCTCAATTTCTCTTTCCTTTTGAAGAGTTGCTTCCCATTTCACTGTATCTATTGTACATTTTGGACCTTATTTACTGTTTCCACTTCTTACACTAGGGAGGCAATACAATGCTTACACGTGTGAATATGATTTATTTCACTTATGAGTATCATCTCGAGGTACATCCATTTCCCTATAAAAGTCTCCAGTTTTTCTTCTCTTATAATTGAGTAGTACTCCACTGTATAAAAATACCACTTTTTTATTCATTCTTCAGATGATGAGCATTTGGGTGGTTTCCAAGATTTAGCTATTCTAAACATGGGTGCATAGCCACTGCTGTGGTATGATATTTTTAATTCTTCCAGGCAAATACCCAGAAGGGAACTAGGAATGGAACCTCTGACCCTAGATTTTTGGGAAATCTCCCCACTGATTTCGGGAGTGGTTGCTCTACACTCCCACCAACTGTGGAAAAGATTTCTTCTTTGCCCACGGCCTCCTCAGCATTTGTTATTGGGTGATTTCTTAATGACAGCCATTCTTTCCATCGTGAGATGGAATCTCAGTGTTTTAATTTGCATCTCTTGAATGACCAATGATGTGGAACATTTTTTCATATGCTTGTTTGGTATTTGCATATCTTCATGTGAGAAGTGCATATTGATCTCAGATGCCCATTTTTGGACTGGGTCTTTGAATTTGAGAGATCTGAGTTTTTTCAATTCTTTATATATGTTCTAGCTGGAAGTCCTCTGAGGGATAAGTGGTTAAATTTTTTTCTCACACTGTGAGTTGTCTTTTCACTTTGTTGGTGATTTCTTTTGATGTGTGAAAGTTTTTTAATAAGATAAGATCCTAGTTGTTGCTCCTTTGAAGTATTTACCATGTTGTTTGGGTGTTGTTCATGAACTCTCTGCCCACACCTGTGTCTTCAAGGTTTCTACCTACTTTCACTTCCAGTAGATTTCTGTTTAAATATTTAGATCTTTGATCCATTTTGACTTTGGTTTAGTGCATGGTGAGAGACATGGCTCTACTTTTAGTCTTTGGCATATAGAGAGTCAGTTTTTATAACACCATTTATTGAAGAGGCTATCTTGTTTCCAGTGAACATGTTTGGCCCCTACATCAAAGATAAAGTGGCTGAATGTCTTTGTAGTTGTGTCTGCAACTTCTAACCTGTTCCACTGCCAGTACCTTGCTAATTTCATCACAGTAACTGTGTAGTATTATTTCAAGTCAGGGATTGTGATGTCTCCTGCCTTGTCTTTGTTTCCCATAACTGCCTTTTCTATTCTAGGTCTCTTCTGTTTCCAAATAAATTTTAGGAAACTTTCTTTACTGAGTTATGCTAATGGTATTTTGATCAGGATTGCATTAAATCTGTATAACAATTTTGTGAGTATGGCCATTTTCATTGTATTATTTCTTCCTGTCCATGAGCATGGAATATCTCTCCTTTTCTGATATCCTCTTCGATCTCTTTTTTCAGAGTACTGTTATGTTCAATACACAGATACTTTACTTCCTTCATTAGATTGATACCTAAATATTTTTGGAAGCTATTGTGAATGGTGGTATTTTCCTCTCTGTGAGTTTTTTGCTTGTGTACAGAGATGCTATTGATTTTTGAGTGCTGACTTTGAATCCAGCTATGGATTATTAAATCTAGAAGTCTTTTGGTGGGTTTTTATGGTCTTCTATGTAGAGTGTCATGTCATCTGTGAATAATGATAATTTCACTTACTTCTTTTCTATTCTTATCCCTTTTATTTATCTCTTGTCTTATTGCTCTGGGTAGCATTTCCAGAACTATATTGAACAGAAGTAGTGATAGTGGACATCCTTGTCTTGTTCCTGATTTTAAAATAAAAGCTTTCAGTTTTAATCTGTTTAGCATAATGTTGGCTGTTGGTTTGTCAGAGATGGATTTTATTTGATTGATGTAAAGACCATCTATTCTGATTTTCTGTAGGTTTTTTTTTATCATGAATGTTAACAGCTTTTTCTGCATCTGTTCAGATAATCATGTGATTTCTGTCTTTGGCTTTGTTGATATGGTGTATCACATTTATTGATTTGCATAGATTGAACCATTCCTGTATTCCTGGTATGAATCCCACTTGTTCATGGTGCATAATCTTGATGATTTGTTGCATTCTGTTTGATAGTATCTTATTGAGGATTTTTGCATCTATGTTCATTAGGGAGATTTATCTCTCTTTTGGTTGTTTTTTTTTTTTCTCGGGTTTTGGCACCAGAATAATATTTGTCCCCCAGGAACGAGTTAGAAAGTGTTACTTCCCTTTCAATTTCACTAGAGTTTGAGGACTATTGACATTAAATCTCTAAATTTCTTGTAGAATTCATCAGTGAATCCATCAGGACATGGGTTTTTCTTTGTTGATAAGCTTTAATTGCATTTTCAATCTCATTAACTAATATTGGGTGATTCAGAATTTTTTTATCTTCTTGATTCAACTTTGGTATTTAATATGCATCTAGGAATCCACCTATTTCCTCTATGTTTTCTGTCCTATGAAAGTAAAGATTTTCAATGTAGGTGTATTAGTCAGGGTCTTACTAAAGAAAACAGATATAACACAAGCTATACAAATGTATAAGAAATTACAGGATAGGCTTACAGTGGCCAGCCACAGAGTCGGATGAGGAAACCTGGAAAGGGTATCTGCACACCAGAGGCCGAAGGATTCAATCCAGTGTCTGGAGTTCACAAAGTGTCCCATGCAAATCTGCACCAGCAGGCTGATGTGTCTGCGACAGAAGGCTGAAAGATCTACGCTGGAAGGCTGAAGAGTCTATGCCAGAAAGCTGAAGAGTCTACTACACTGGAAGCCAGGAAACGATGTCCAAACCAAAGGCAAAGACTGGAGCTCCTCCAAAGAATGGGATGCTTTCATCCTCCCTCCTTCCCTGTTATGCCATCCAGGTGATGAGCCACCTTAGGGTGGGTCTTCTTCACCCTAGGGTGTAGAGTTGCTAAGTTCATCTAGTTAAGCTTCTAAATGTCTCAAGTTGACACAATCAATCAACCACTACAGTAGGTATTGATGATCTTCTGAATTTCCACAGAATAGGTATTGATTTCACTGTTTTCATTCCTCATCGCATGAATTTGAGTCTTTTCTTTTTTTTAATAAGTTTTGCTAGGGTTCATCAATTGTATTTATTCTTTCCAAGAACCAACTTTTCTATTCATTAATACTTTGTATTATTTTTTTAGTCTCCATTGCATTAATTTCTGCTCTGATTTTTATTATTTCCTTGTAAGGCCTTTGGACTTGTCTTGCTCTTCTTTTTCTAGAAGCTTGCTTTGCAACATTAGGTTATTTGTGCTCATTCTCTTTTCTTGATATGAGAACTCACTGCTATAAATTTCCCTCTTAGGGTTGATTTCACTGCATTCCACAGGGTCCAGTGTGTTGTATCTGCATTTCTGTTCTATTGTAGCTATTATTTAATTTCACCTCTGATTTCCTCTGTGATCTATGTTATTTAGGAGGGTGATATGTAATTTCCATGTGTTTATGAAGGTTTTGTGGGGGGGTTGCCATTATTGTCCAGTTTTATTGCTCTATGATCAGATAAATCTGCATGGAATAGTTCTAATTCCTTTGCATTTACTTAACCATGTTCTGCAGGCTAGTATATGGTCTATTTTAGATAACATCTCATGTGCAGCTGAGCAGAATGTGTAATCTGATGTTGAGTAGAACACTCTGTGAACATCTGCTAAGTCCATTTGTCCACAGGTTTGGTTCGGTTCTGATGTTTCTTTGCTGATTTTTTGTCTGAATCATTTATCTATTTGTGACAGTGGGGTATTACTGCCTAATAAGTATGTAGTGACCTTCTTTAACTCTTATTATTCATTGTTTGAAGTTCACATTGTATACAAACAGAATAGCTACCATGGTTTTTTATGATTCACATTGCAAGGAGTATTGATTTCCATTTTTTGACTTTCCATCTATGAATTTCTTTCTGTGTTAAATATCTTTCATGTATACAGCATATTGTTGGATCTTTTTTCTTGATCAATTTTTCCAGTCTGTTTTTTTTGACTAGTGAATTGAAGCCATTTACATTCATATTTATAACTGATATGTAGTGGTTTATCTTTGTCATGATATTTTCCTGATGTTGATTCCATGCTTTGCTCCTCTGTTTAATTGCTTGCCCTGCCTGTTGGTTTCTTGCTGTTGTTGCTCTTGGAATTGTGATCATTTTTATCTTTGTCTAGAATATCTTTCAGCATTCTGCATAGGGTTTGTTTGGAGGTCATGAATTTTTTCAGTTGTTCTTTGTCATGGAAGTATCTCATTTTTCCATTAATTTTGAATGATAGTTTTGCACAGTACATCAATGTAGGTTGGAAGTTGTTTTCTTTCAAGACTTGAAATACTTCACTCCAAGCTTTTCTTGACTTGAGGGTTTTTGTTGCAAAGTTGACTGTGATTCAGATGGGCTTTCCTATATAAGTTTTCTGTTTCTTTTCTCTAATAGCTTTTAATATTCTATTCTTGTGCTAAATTTCTGGAATCTTGATTATTATATGTCTTAGTGTAGATTTATTTTGGTCGTGGCTGTTTGGAGTTTTACATGCTTCATTTATTTATATGTCAAATTCTTTATCCACACTTGGGAAATTTTCTGCCATTATTTCTGTGATTTTTTTATGACTTTTGTGCTGTCTCCAGCTTTTCATTGACCTCAATCAATATTGTTATTCTTTGCTTTATCTTGTTGGATTGAATTTTCCTTGTCTCTTGCTATATGTAAAATATCTTTCTTTTCAGGATCACTAGCTGCCATTCTGTCTTGAAAATTCAATATTCTAAACTCTCCATCCAATCTGTGGTATATACTTTCAATAGAGGCTTCAATCTCTTGGATTTCTGTTTAGCTCTGTTTCATGGATTTTGTCTCCTGCCTATGTTAGGTGTTTTTTATTTCCATCATTTTTCTAAGCTCTTCTATTCTTTTAATTCTGTCTACTCTAATATCTTTGATTTTAAGTGGCATTTCTTTTTGTACTTGGGAGAATATTTTCTCTATATCATTTTCCACTCCTTTTTCGCTTCTGTTGCTATCATTTCAGAAAGTCCATTGTTTGGCTTCCAATTTCATCTGTCTCATTGTGTGCTGGGCTTGGTCTGGGTGGGCTGGGGGACTGGGGCTGCACTTTGTTTCTGCGTCTTGTCAGGTTCTAGTTTCTCTTCTTTGTTTTATTTTATTTTGTATGTTGATGCTTGCCAATTCCTTGTGATAGACAGTTTTATCACTAGTATTGAGTCTTCTCTAGGAAATGTCTATTCTTTAGGAATGTCCTCTCGATGTAGCTAAGTCTTTATGGATATCCCAAGAACCTGCCTTCCCAATTTGTAAAGAATGCAAAGTTAGTATTTTTCTCAGCACCCAGTCCCTTGACACTGGACTGTGGTGATGATTATGATCCCATACAATCACAGTGTTATCAAACAAGGGGGGGGGAACTGATTACATGTATGGCATCCTGCATATAGTTGTACAGTTACTAAAAACAATAGTTTAAGTGCAGTTTACTGACAATCTATGGTAACCGTTAACCTGCTACCTCTGACCACAGGAGCAAACTCTAACATTATATAACAAAATAAAATATATTCCTTGTACTTGAATGCAATGATTTACCCTTTAAGTGTGATTGTTTTACCTTGGGGGGGTGGAATCTTAAGGTGGGTAGGGGACAGGATAAAGAGATGAATGAGGTCAAATATGTAGTAGAGTTGAGACTGGAGGTCAAAGGATGATCACTTGAATTTTGGAAAACTGGGGAACACAAGAAGGAAAGAATGAAGTAGAATGTGAAGGAGTAATCAGAAAGGGAAGAGACAATGTTTACTCACTTGAAAGTTTAAATTCAAGAAGTAGCTGATGAAAAAGAGAAAGAAAATCAATAGAAAAAGCAAAAAGAAAGGTAACCAGCCTAAACAGCAAAACATAGAAGGAAGAAAGAGAAGGCGAACAGAACAGAACAGAACAGAACAGAAAAGTAAAGAAACCAGAGAAGGAGTAAAAAGAAGGAAAAAGACACACAAAACAAAAATAACCACAAAATACAAAATGAAACAAGATAAAATCCAATCAGACAGGAAAAGGTTAGCCAATCAGACAAACAAGGAAGAATAAAAGTAGTAACGTATCTCTGGTGTTTACAGATCTGGGATAGTGTCCTTGTCAGATCCCAGATATGTGCTGTGAACTCCAGCCAAGTTTGTCACAGGAATTGTGCTGGGAATGGAGCCGATCTTGGCATCTGGATGTCGGGGCTGGGACTGGTCTTTTGTAGGTGCAGTTTTTCAGAGCCCAAGTGCTAGCTCCTCACTGCTGCTTCAGACACTTCCACTTTACTGGTCTCGCCGATTACTTGGCCTACCAAGGGCGTGTGTGCATCTGTACACATGGGGCCATGTTGCCTGGGTGTCTAGATGATCTGGTTGTTCCACACACCAAAAGCATACAGCAAGTTTTATTTTATTTTATTTTTGCCACCAAAAATATCATCATTGCCAGAATTCACCCGTAATGCTGAAGTCAGAAATACTTTAAGCTGCATCATTATCGATTTACACTCTTTGTCATTTCACCCTGTATGATTACAATTATTAAGTTCAATTTGCTTTATAAAAAAACCATATTAGGGTTTCTACTAAATAGAAAGTTTATTCGTTACATGAATTATATTTAAAACTTTTAGCGTTGTTATGAATGCAATGTTTAAAGAAACAGAACCTGTAAAAAATTTTCCTGTTTGAGAGTGTAATAGAAAAGCCTACTCTTATAAACTTATCACTTGTGTTATTACTATCTGATCCCTTACAATTTTTATTTATTCTAAATAAACTTTCAAAAGTTATTTTGACATCTCCAAAGTACATAAACTAGAACCTTTCCTGGCTTCATTAAAAAGCTTTATTGACAGCATCTACTTTGTGTATACTTTAAAATCCTTAAACTCTTGCCCATGCATGACAGAAACTACTTACAAAATTTTCCACTGAAATTTACAAGTGAATGACTCACTTGAGAAATGTACTTTCAAGTGGATAATAAACTAATCAAACAGGAAACAGAAGGAACATTAATGTGCATTTTCTTTTAAATCTTCAGCAATTCTCAGCTGCCTCCTACATTATTAGTTTAGTAGAGCAACACATACAGTGTATAAATGAGCATGAGATCCAGTTTCTCTCCCACAAGTAGGTGGCTAACTTGGTATTTGAGATAAGATAATGAGGTCAGGATCCATAATTTATGAAGAGAGGCTTTGTAGAAATATGTGTGTGTGTGTGTGTGTATAAAACAGTCTTTCAAATTGTATCTTCATGGAATATTAAATTATTCAGATTTAGAAGTCATACAAAGATTATTCATAGTCAAATAATTTTGATATATTTAATGAGCATTCACACTGACTAAAAAAACTGGTTTATAACAGAGCCTAATGCCAATCTACACTCTCCTAACAATATATAAAGATGGGTAAACAAATTTTATTGTATACTCTTAGTTTTTACTGAAATATAATAGTCGATGAATATAAAAATATCATGCCTATTCCAGTTCAATTTGTGCTGAGTTGTGAACAGAGTGTTAAATAGCCACAATTTCATAAGCCAAAAGCACATCCAGGATTAAGAGAGAGACCTTTTCCAAATTTAGCTTATAACGAGTATGTTTAAAACAAAAGCACAGAGAAGCAAGGCATAAAAGAAAACCTGCAAAATGATTCTATATAGGTGACTTTAGAAAAGCAGAGAGCTGCACATTTGGACAAATTCTCAAAGATCGCATCAGAAATCATTTTATTCTCTATTAATAAATTTAAATTTTCCCAGAAGGAAATATCAAAACAATGAAACATTTTTAAGAAAAACACATCATAGTCAGCATTATTTGTATGAAAGAATTTTCTCATCATATTTTGGTAAATTCATTAACTGAAAAAAGAGGGCAAATTTGGAGACTCTGATAATCTTATTTAAATAATTACAAGGGCACTGATTAACATACCAACAATAGCTTAAGCCTAAACTAGAGGAAAAAAAAACAAAACTCTTAAGGCTTATTGGTCTAAATGATCTGTTGATGACAGAAAACAAGGAAATTAGTATTGTAGAATGAATTAAGTCTTTAATAACAACTGAGCGGGAAAGTTGCCTTACGTTAAACAGAGTTAAACTTGACCTAAACTTGTACTGCACATGTATGTGGGTGATAAAGTATAATCCCCAAATGGTTTCTGTCCCATTCATACCAATGAATTCACCATAACCTTATATATAAATACCTTGAAACCTAACATAGGAATTTATTCTTGTAACCAAGCGACTGAGTCTCAAGCAGTTATAGCAGTTGAACCCTCAGTCAATCTGAGGCTGAAAGCTGCCAAATGATCACCATATGATGCAGTGCTGACTGCTGCCAATTCAGTTGTTTCTCCAGCTATAGCTAAAACTGTCTATGTGTGTGTGTGGGGGAATTCTGAAACATTTTCTCTCTGAAATTCTGCCCATTAAAGAATCTTGTTCTAAGCCGGGCGTGGTGGCGCACGCCTTTAATCCCAGCACTCGGGAGGCTGAGGTAGGCGGAGCGTTGTGAGTTCGAGGCCGGCTTGGGCTACAACGCGAGCGCAAGGTCGGCCTGAGCTGCATAGTGCGACCCTGCCTCAAAAAACCAGGCCTGGGAGTTTGGCTCAGTGCCTTAAGCGCCTGCCCTGGCAGGCGCGAGG
>RJWM01019923.1:0-38077 GCA_004363535.1 Dasyprocta punctata | reverse complement strand
GCTACAGTATAGGGAGTTGAGTTGGTCACGGAGGCTTTGCCTTCATGAATGATCAGCCACACCATCTTGGGTGTGGGTTAGCCATCACGGGAGTGGCTTCATTGTGAAAGCAAGCTCTGTCTCATTTGCTCTCTCACCATATGATGCTATGCACCATATTAGCCCCAGCCAGAAGCCCCTCACCTGAAGCAGCCCCTTGAGGTAGGACGGCCACACCTCCAGAACTGTGACCCAAATAAACTTCTATTGTCCATCATTTTCCTAGCCTGTGGTATTCTGTTACAGCAACAGAAAGCCGAATAGGACACCAAGGGATAGCTTTGGCTATTGCTCTTTCTTTATAGTGTTTCATCCATTCTGTAAGTCTGCTTTCCACTCTACCAGGGGACTGGGAAGCTGCTTAGCTAATAAAGACAGGGAAGAATAAGAAGAGAGGGAACATTTCCTTTCCTTTCCTTGTAGAGCAGTGTAAGTTTGGAATTTTTTTGTCTTTTCAGTGTTAATAGCATACCAACCTATTTATATTTATCACCACTTCGCCTATATTACAAAGCCCCCTCACCCTCCCCACAATCATCACGGAAGCATTAGAGTCATACTCTTTTCTCTGTTAACCTTTCCTTCCAGGATAGTTTATTTTCGAGAGGAAACATTTGATAAAGCTCAGAGTAATTTTAAATACATGATTTGCCATGTTAACACTTGTCACTTATCGTACGCACTTCGGTCCGACCTCCCTGCCTTTCTGTTAACCTTCCAAGGCGCTGTTAAAGCAAGCCATTTACAGTTGCCCTGTGAAAACTCTGCATTTAAATTGCTTTTCCTCCCTTCCCCAAATTTTCCATAACTATAAATAAATTTAATTACATTCCAAGAAGTGTAAGCAAATCTTCTATTACATTTTTAATCTTTTATCTCCTTCTTGTCCCGTCACCAAATATACAATTTATCAGGCAGCCGCCCTGATTCTAGCAGTGCTCGCCCCTCTCTGCTCCCCTCCCACAAGTAAAAACCTGAATCTGTTTTCTCTTCTGTCCATCTGGGTTTCCTGTGCCACTCCAGGGCCCACCCTGCAAACCTGGGCATCTCTGTGAGGGAGACAGTGGGCAACTGGTCTCAAATGTCCCTTCGTGTGCTTCCCTCCACTGGCAGCTAACGGGTGCGCACCAAAGGTGGTGTCCTTCCCACACCCAAAGTGCAAATTCCTATGCACCAGGAAGATGACCAGGCAGAGAATAAGGGGTCCTGGCTTGCTATGCTCTTCCCACCTAGGCTATAGCCAAGTCTCAGGTACCTCCCTTGAGCTCATGGAGGACTGGCCCCACTGACTGATGTCTGGCTCAGGCCTTTGGGCCCTTCTGGAATTGCATAGGGAACCATAGAAAGCTGGGCATGCTGCTCAGATGGGAGAAGAATGATTCAAGTAAGAGGAAGCCTCTGGACCAATGAGGATTTGTTCTTTGGGGTTCAGGTCGGAGCCTGCTTTCCCTGAAGCTAAGCACACACAGAGCAGGGTGCACACCTGAACATGATCATCTCTGTTAGGAAGGTGGGAAGGTAGAGGGGCTGCTGACAAGGCAGCTGATCACGTCTGCTGTGAATTTGTAAAAGAATACATAATAAGGTCATTTATAAGTCATGCTCACTGTGATCCGGGCGCAGTCTCTAAAACACATGTCATTAATACCTGTCAGGTTAAGCTGTTTTCGGTTTCTTTTAAAATATATTACAACACTGTCTCTTCTGTAGTTCATTTGGCACAATCACCTTCTTATAACAGCTTAAAAATATAAAAGTATCTGGGGTTACCACTGCAATTTTAATAATATAACACCAAATTTCTTTTTCAGTGGACAGAGTGTAGGGAAAGGGAAGAGGTGAGGAGGCACCAGAAGGGAAGATGACCGTGGGATAAAAGGTCCTGGGAAGAATTTGATGCTGCTCCCATCTTCATTCCAACCCCATCACACAGAGCAGAGCGGACCTGGGAGACTTGGTATCAAAGCCACAGACTCAGTTCCAAGCCTGCTTGGGCAAAATATGAGCCTCTTGACCTTGAACAAGTGTCTTAATCTTTTTACACTTCAATTTCTTTATTGTCAAAGAGACGTGAAAGTAGTGTCTGCCATGGCACATGTAAGGGTTGTGAGGAATTGATTCCTCTTGGACTCCATCCTGCCCCTCACCACCCTCCAGCCACTGGGTCCTCCTGCCACCTGCCACCTGCCCCCTGAGACATCCCTTCCTAGCTCTCCATCCTCACCCAACATCTGCACCTGGATCTGCTGCCAAACCCCAATGAGGCTTCTGGTCTCTGACTGTCAGCAACCCCAATTCATTTGCCCTGTGGTTTTGCAAGAAGCTTTTCAGAACCCACATCTGATCATGCTGTCCCTCTGTTGCTGGCAGGGTCACAGCTCTGACTACGTCTCCAGCTTGCTGGCCACACACCTTCTGCTTATTCCTAGCCCTGGCTGTCCCTGCAGCTTGGGATGTGCCACACTCTTGCTCACATTCTTCCCTTCATCTCAGATGCAGTCCCTCTTGCTCAGGTGAACACATCCTCTTATGAGGGGAGTTTGGGTGCCCTGGCTTCAGATTCTAACCTCAGTGCTAGCACTAACCAGCTGGGAGACCTTGGGCAAGTAGCTTTACCTCTCTGAGCCTGGAGTTCCTGGTAAGATAAAAGCTGCTCACAGAATTGTAAGAATAAGATCACGCTGGAAAAAAGCACCCAGGATGGTGCCTTGCTTGTAGTACATTCTCTAAAAAGGTAGTTACTGTCAGCACATATATCCCAGTTCAAGCATCATTTCCTGTAGGGTGACTTTTCAAGCCTCTTGGCTAGAACAGTCCCTTCATCTTTACATGGACTCTCAATAGCACTGTTCCCCTACCTGTAACACATTCTCTACATTCATTTTTGTTGTTCCCCATCGTCACTCCCATGGACTCCTGGAAAGCAGGAACCCTGGATATTAACTTTGAATTCGCAGTAACTGGCTGAAGGGCATTTCACAGGGCAATCACTGACCTATATGTGTGTGCGTCCTGGACCACTTAGCAAGACATCAACAGCTATGAGTTTCTTCAGAGAGACCACAGAATCAGGGCTACATAGGAAGGTAAAATCCCACTTACTATGACAACCCTGACTTTCAGCAACCTGTGCCCCAACTGCCTGAGTGACCCATTATCTTCCCTTCCCACCCCCACCTAAGACTGGAGGAGAATTTCTTTACACATACACACCAATACCCAAATGGCTTCTCCCTCTCTTCTTTACTCTGGTGAATATGAAGTTGCTTCCAGGGCCACAATGGATCTGAGATAGCTCCCAAGTCAATTTGTCAGTCTCATTTTCAGATGAGCAAGTGCTATGACATGGGGAGGCCTGCAGAAAGGTCTCTGTGAAGGAGGGGCCCGAGGATCTGGCAGGGGTAAGCAGGGGTCACATTGCTAGCTGGGTTCCTGAAAACAATCTTCATGTCCAGAACTTTCTTTTTCCCCGAGCCCGAGGACAAGATGAGACCGAAAGCCTGGTTTACCTCCACTCCTCCCCCCAAGCCCACTCCATTTTTATATTGCTCCGAGGTTAATAGCCATGTCGTGTGGGGTCATAGAAGACATCTGTGTCTCAGATAATATGCTTACGGTGATTACCACACATAATTGACTGACCTTCCCTCATTCTTTCCCTGCTGCAGGCCGCGGCTGATAGGATGAAGCAAGCCACAAGAGTTTATTTTCCATCACACACCATTGTGCTGCTGAGCAAATATTTTAGCAAGCTTTGAATGAACCACCTTTTCAAGCTCTAGGTTTTCAGAGTTAAAATAAGAAGCCATGACCAACCTAACAATATTAGATTTGAAATCAGCTTTGGGCCATCCTACTTGGAGCACTTTGTGAGCGTTGTGGAAAACCAGGTTTGGGACAAGAATGTTGCAGGATCCTTGTCCCTTCACCTTTATCCTTCCTCACTTTGCCTTGGTGGTGGGGGTGGTTTTCTTGCTACTTCTCATTGTGTTGTCTGGTTGTTTGGATGGGGAGGGGCTTGGCCCATGGGTGCCCAGACAAAATCCTGAAGGCTAAATGCAGTGTTCTTGTTCAGAATTCCAGCCACCAGTTCCTGCATCCACCTGCCCTCATAGGGCCTTAACAAAGGACATGCTAAGCTCTTGGCAAGTAGATCTTTCTGTCTGCAAAGATGATTGAGACTCCTGCTTCCAGAGAACATGGGAAAGTAGGAGACTGAATTAAAAAAAATCCCCAAAGCAAACTTCAAAATGTTACATTAAGATTTTAAAACTTTTTAATAATGTTTTACCTTAACTCTATTCCATCTATCTAGCAATTAATCCATCAGCCTTCACATAACACACACCTACAGGAAACATGATTACACGTCTCTGGGCTGGATTCCACTGTGAATTACTAATGTGTTAACACTAGGGAATTTCAGGCTCCCTTGACGTTCAGCATCCCCTCTCCTCATTGCCCTCCTCCCGGGTAAGTTCTTGTGTGTCACAGAAGTCAAGGTTGTGTTCTAGCAACTATACAGGGATTGTGTCCTAGCCTCAGAGAACCAACCAAGGTCTAACTTGCAAGGGCACCACCTCTCACAAGTCTAAACTTTTGAAGCTTACATTCTAAAACTCATGTGACCTCTCCAAACCTCTACGGTGCTGTCTCTCAGGAGGATTAACTGGAAGCCAGGTGTCAATAGGAAGGTTTTCTGCTGCGCTCTGTCACATGAGAGTGCTCCTTCAGAGTCATTTTAATTTGTGCAATATCCTAAATTGGGTCCTAGCTGCCACCTAAGAGAAATCCACCTGGAATTATCAATGCATCAACCTTCCACATAAGGCACCCATGACTTCCATTGGGGGCTGGGGAGGGAACCAAGCGAAAGGGGCTGAGGGGGGAGGTTGCCGCAGCCTAACAGAAAAATTACACATATTCTAAACATATGGGTGATCTTTAGAAAATCTCAGCATCACTTCATAATTATATACTACAAGTTTTAATTAACTAAAGCTCTGCAAATCATAATGCCTTATTAAAATGCAATTAATCCTTTGATTAAAAAACAAAAAGCACAAGTATTTACAACAAAAACACAAGTAGAATAATTACAAATATCATGTACCCATTTCTTTTATTTGGGTGTCACTTATGATGTTGCCTGCTCCCTTCATTAATTCAAACACACACATTATCTCGCATCCACAGCAGCGTGAGTGACAGTGGCCACCAAACACACAGCACTATATCCTATTGATTTCGGCAAATCCTGAACAATGCCATTTGCATGCTTGTTTCTGTAATAATAAAGATATGCCATTCAGAATTAAAGCCCGGCCAGGCTAGTGGCAACTAATTGTGTTGTATGTAATGAGTGCAATTTCAATTTGATATCACCCTCAGCTTTTCTTGCCGCACTCGCTAAGTACTTTCAAGTCTTTGTGGGGAAATAATTGATTTTTTTGTGCTGTGGGCACAAGAAAATTATTATGATCTTTTGAATAATGCCAAAGAAAAGACCATGAATGATTTAAATTGGTATATGAAGAAGGCTTCACTGTGGACTGCGGCTTGACTGACATTCTGCTAATGCAGTATCTAGATTAGCGGTTCTTAAGGAGGTAGCTAATATGAAACTGGTAAAACAGAAAAGGTTGCTACCAGTATTGGGTGGTGGTGGGGTGGTGGTGGTGGTGAGGATTGCCGTTCCATTTTATTTGTTATCCAAGGAGGACCAACAATTTGGGGATTTAAGGCATGACACGATTACATAATTGCCTGGCCCTCACCACCGAGGGTATGTTTCGACTGATAAATTACACATTTGAAATGGGCAGATAGGAGAGGGCTGCTCGGGGATTGTTAGCGCGGCTGCAGTTCAGTTGGGCAGACCCACCTGCGGTGGGCATATCCCCACATCTGCAATATGAACGTTAGCATCTTTTTTCTGACAT
This sequence comes from Dasyprocta punctata, assembly GCA_004363535.1. NCBI lineage: Eukaryota > Metazoa > Chordata > Mammalia > Rodentia > Dasyproctidae > Dasyprocta > Dasyprocta punctata. The sequence continues at coordinate 32,096 of RJWM01019923.1, read as the reverse complement.
TCAACTCCAAGAAGAAACGGGAAATAAGGGAGTTATTTTATTCCTTAATCTTCCCATTAGGAGCACTCGCTTAGTCCCACTGTGAGCTTGGCTTGGGTCTAGCAGAAGAGCTAAAACCACCCCCACCCTATGTTTGGTGCTGGGGAATGAACCCAGGGTCTTGTGCATAAAATGCCCCTTTAACCTGGGATGATAAGTAGGAAAGAAATCGAAACTCGAGACAGGCTTCCTTTGTGCCCATGAAACCTTGCATTTGCAATTGCAACTGGGACAACTGGTCCCCCTCCCTTTCTATCTACCTCCCTATTTCCCAACTGAGCCCCCATCCCAGTGTGGCAGCCTGGACTGTAAACACAGGGAAACAAACACCTCAGAAGGATAGATCACCAATTCAAAACACAATTCCACCTTAAAATGCATCCACCTTCCAAATCTCATTCTTCAAAGGAGGGAGTGTTGTTAATTTAGTTGGTCATAACTAAATAGTTTCTAATCTGGAGCAGGAGGCTGCTGGGAATATTGGACAGTTTAAAGGTTAATCACCATCGCCTGGTTACACAAGTGAGGCAGAACTAATTCCTCCAAAGGCAAATGGTTTGCAGTTTTATCAGCAGTGCAGATTAGAAGTGTTAATATACAGAACAGAATGGATGCTTAAGGGCCGGTTTTCCCCTTATCGGCAAACTTTGCAACAGAACTCAGTTTCTGCACAACCTCTGCACTTCTATAATAAGGCCCCTTATTTTGCCTCTCGAGCAGAACTATCAAACAATCCTGTCCAAACCACTGCCACCAAAATCAGGGTATTACAGACCACGGCTAATTGGAAGATCACTATAATGAAGGAAAAGATAAAATACTTTGGCTGTTGGCCTAAAACGTGGATCAACACAACATAGGAAGCTATCTTGCTATGTCACATTCTGAGAGATTTACATAAACAATAAACTCAATCCAACTCTCCTCCCCACCACCAAATACATCTTTGTTTACAGTCAATGCAACCTAAAGCCAGACTAGAAGAGGTGGGAGAGGTTCTTTCCATAGGCAATATGATTAGGCCAGCAGTTTTGCAAGTGTGCAGAAAGCAAGGGCTGTGTGTATTTCCTCTCTTGCAATCAGCAGGGAGAAAATGGTTTTTAATGTTCTCCACGCTTCCTATATCATAGATATTTAAATATTTGGACCACTCAGTATGCTAAAACGCTTGTACCAGCCGCACAAATTGACTTCTATGGTTCTGTGAGGGCTGCAGGTGCCTTTCCAGGGGAGGAGAAAATGGAGTGAGTGGAAGTGGAAGGTTAAAAGGCTGCCACAGGCTGGTACCCAAGTGACTCAGTGACTGTTCCTTTGGTGACTGAGAGTAGGAAGAGGAGGAGGAGGAGGAAGAGAAAAAGGAAGAGGAGGAGGAGGAAATGGAGGAGAAGGAAGACGAGAAGGAGGAGGACAGAGGGACAGAACCAGGTGTGAGACGGTGGTGTTTTTAAGAGAGCAAAATTAGAGACAGTCAGCCTAACTAATCAAGCAGGGCCTGAAATGTCTCTTTAATAGGAAATCTGCTATTGTACCACCACAGCCAAACATTCCAAACACAAGAGAAAGAGACACTGAGGGGAATGCACATTTGAGGGGTGATGTATTCTGGAACCAGGTTTATTTCTTTCCCAGGTAAACCAAGCAGCTTGGATGGACCCATCTTCCAAACACTAGGCAGGGATTTTTCACTGCTGGCTGCAGTTTTCCCTGAACCCCAACACTTCCTTCCTGAGCCCTGGGGTAGGGAATAAGGGTGGAGCTTCAATCCAGCAGCAATAAGCTTCTGTCACATCACTCTCTTCTGCAGCCCCTTGCTCTTTTATTGTTAAATTCCTATAAGGAGAAGCCATGTCTTTTGTGTGAGTGGCCCAGAGCACCTGAAATTATGATGTGTTTCAATTAGGCACATCACCATTATACTAACTGACTGTGGTGCACAGTGCGTATTTACTAAATGCTGTTGACATTTTAGAGCACACAAGCTACCTCTGAGGAGTTAGTGAGCTTCATGGGGGAGGCTGAGACCTGAGAACCCACTGCTGGAGCTAAATGGCCACACAGCAATAGGGGAAATGTGACATGGAAGTTTGGCTAAATGTCAATTACCTAGCCAAGGCAAGAAGTGCTTTGGAAGTTCAGAGAAGGGTCGGGCCTCTGTGGCCGAACATACAGGAACACTCCACACATCAGAGGAAGATACATTTGATGGGAGTGCCTGTTTGAGGAATGATGTGTTCTAGGGCCAGGTTCATTTTTTCCCCAGGTGAATCAGTCCTAAATGGATCAATCTTCCAAGCAATTGTCAGTGATTTCTCACTCCTGGCTCCAGCTTTCCTCTAAATCGCCAATACCTATCTGGGTATTTTGCTTGGGGCTTTGAACGAGCCCTATAATTTATTAATGTGTTTAGTTACTCGCTTCCACAGATGCTTATTGTGCACATACCACGATCCTAGCGATGTTCTGGATAGTAGACAAGCAAAGATGAGTTGAGCAGGCCTTAGCTGTCTTGTATACTGTGGAAGGCAGGTTTGCCTGGGACTTGCCTGTGGCTTTCTCTGAGAGCCCCATCTTTCAAGTAGACCTGCAGGCCCAGCCAACTGAGACACACTGAGCCCTAGCCCTTTCTTATTTAATAATTTACTTATTTAAAGAAAGAGTCTTGCTAAATTACCTGAGCTGGCCTCCAACTCTTGAGCCTCTTCCCTCAGCCTCCCAAAGCCCTGAGATTACAGGTATGTACTTGGCATTGCTCCAGCATCTGCTCTGGGGTGTCCCATGTTAGCCCAAAACTCTTGAAGCTATGCCTTGTTTCACATGTAGCCACTGACGAGCTGCCATCCAATCCACTGGAACTTGAGAGGCAGAGGAAGCATTCACTTCAATACACTTAGGTAGACCTAGCCTAGAATCCAAGGGTAAAGTCAATGTTGAAGGGAACTCTAAATTGGTTTCACCAATGATTTATCCATGTTCCTTAAATTATCACAGATAAAGGGGTGGGATACCTGAAAAACTTCTCACTTGGTTATTCCTGGGTGGAGGAACAAAATAATTGAGACAGGCACTAGGGTTGAAACTTTAGATTTTAGAAGCAAAAATTTTGATGCCTGCCAACATCATCACAAGATTTGCTGTACTGTAAAATCAGGCAAATTGAGGCAATTATTCTCTTCCTCCATCCTGTGGTTCTCACAGCCTCCCTACTAACTTCCTGGGTGGGAAGACAAGCACCTAGAAGTTCTTCTGAAAGTCACTGGGGCCAATGGTTCAGGGCTCCTGTCCTACGGGAAGTTTTCCTTTCCTAGGGATAATATGAGAGCCCAGATATACCCTGGAAGCTTTCTGGAACTGGGCTGGACCCACCACCACAGCAGCTCGTGCCTTGCAATGAAGTTGTGTGTTTCAATGGCCGTGCAGGAGGACAGAGCCAGCCACGCCAGAAACAGCCCCACCAGGACCTACTTGGCCAGCAGGAGACTCGCCCCTGGCTCACCCATAGCCACAGACCTACTTTTCCTCAGTGAGTTCTTTAAAAATTTTGCACAAGTAAATATATATTCATGATAGAATGTGAAAACAGGTCAAAAGAGAAGCAGTCACTCCAAATCCCACCACACTGAATAGCCGCTCTCAACATTTTGATATAGACCCTCTCCAACTATGAATAGTTTCATGCACACATGTGATGTTTATTTATAAAAAATAAAGAAATCGTATTATTCCATTTTTTTTGTAACAGGCTGTTTACAAATCTAAGAGCAACCAGGGATATAGTTCAGTGGCACAGTGCCTACCTGGCAAGCAGAAGGTCATGAATTTGATTCCCAGTACAAAAAACGCCCAAAATCTAAGAGTATACTGTGACCACGTGTGTGTAACACCTATAGGTCTACAACATCTCTCAAAGGGCTATGTACTACGGTGCTCTGAGGAGTGGTTGTACTACTGAGGCATGGCTGTGCTCTTGTTTATGAGCTGACCTCATCACGTGGCATTTAGGGCTTTCCTGGTATTCTGATGTTCTTATAAGCAACAGTACCATAACCATTCTGTATGCGCACTTTCAAAATGCTATTTCATTATTTCCTATGAATACATTGCTACAAATACAATTTCTGGGACAAAGTATATTTACTTATTTAAGACTTATGTGGTGTTATTATTGCCAAATTAACCCTCACCAGAGTGTACCTGTTTCTACCTCTATAACAGTGTACGAGAAGGTCCATGGGTACCCACGGAAATATTAAGTTTCATTTCTGTTCCCAAACAACAGAGGTGGAACAACCACACACATATGGGACAAGGTGGGTAGAGACAATGGAACAAACTCCATTTCTTGCAGGTTCTGGCTCTCCTGTGACCCAAGGCTCATGGTAAAAGAATCATAGGGGTACAATGAAAAGTGAGTCCTCCAACATGAGCCAATGACCAGATGTGGCCAACGAGGACCAAGGATCAAGCCAGTGTTCCCTCTCTCCCGCCTCCATGGCTCCTCTTGCCATAGTCCTTGCTTTCTGGGGTAGGTTGAGACTAGCCAGCCTGTAGCAGGAAGCATTTGGAAAGATTTACTAACACACAAATCTTACCAGCTTCCTTAGAGAGTTGAATGTTCATAAACACCCTGTGGCTCCTTCTTTGGGTCCCAGCTGGCTTTCTGTGGAAAGTTTGTTGGAAGTTTGGAGCTTCCTTGTCAGTAAGTTTAGAAAAAAAAAATCTGCTAAGTCACCCAGCAAGCCACAGAGCTAATCAGAGTCCACAGAACCTGGCAAAAACAGAAAGAGTTAGAAAAGCAAATGACTCCCACTGTTCTGTTGATCTAGCCTCCCTTTATTTCTATTTCTCCCTTTATGCACTCTTTCTTATCTAGTGCCACAAAATACAGCATCTCTCCAGCCTGGAGGAGGATAGCTCCCCAGCCAATCTACATAGTATCATCCACACAGACTTGAGCTTCCTTTGAGAAGGCAGCTGGTCTATAAGAAATGGGTTTTCAATCAGCCTTACTCCAGTCTTTGGAGGTTCTCCACCATCCATCTGGTTGGCTCCTAATTTGTTTGCATCTCCCTCTTCTTGCCTGGTCTGATTGTTCTTAGAGATAATTATTTTACCCCTTTATAAAACACTGGCTACTTGTTTGATAATAGCTACTCCTCTACCTTGTACTATGAGACGCAAAGGAGCCACTCTGTACCCATCGTTCCTCTTGAGGGTCTTTCTGCCTCTTGCAACACAGGGATGAAGCAGAAGAAAGAGATACAACAGTGAGGGAGAGGTACACAGTCCCACCAGGGCAAGGAAGCATCAACTTTTCCAGTTTTTTCTTTACAGTTTTCAAGCTTCTCTCAGCCTCATCTTAGGAAAGTTCTGTGACCATTAACAGCATTCCTGGGTCTCTGATCTCCTGTGGAGTTGCTCAGTGGGAGAGTCACCAAGGAGCAATTCCTGGTCTACAGAACTAGTAGCAAATACTTCATGTGGGACAGGAGGGTCAAGGACTTTCCCAGAGCACCAGGATGGCATTTGGTCCAATTTACATGAGATTTGCTAGACTCCAGAGCTGGAAAAGGTTTCGAGAAGATTCTTGTTCTACTGTCTCACTGTATAATTTTTCCCTTTCTTTCCTTCTCTCTCCTTTCCTTCTACCTCTTTCTTTTCTTTTTCATAGCCATCCAGGGAAATAAATAATGTAGTGAAGGGAATACTGGCCTTGGATACAAAGAGTAGGAGCTTGAGTACCAGCCATGTGAGCTTTGACAAGTCACTTAATGTCTCTGGTCTTGGTTTTAGTATCTATAGGATAATGGTGTTAAAACAGATGATCACTGACACGGCTCAGAAAGCAAAAGTCTCCAGCTCTAGGAACGCACAGGAGCATCTTCTCCATTGTACAGGTGGGAAAACTGCAGTAAGCAGAGTTGGTGGGTGAGGTGCTTGGATCTCGCGTTGGCCCTGTTACCTATGGGCTCAGAGCTCAGGAAAACACGGCTTTTCCCAGAGCCTGGTGCTGTAGCCATTCTTCTCCCATCACAGCACATGGGAAAGATCGATACATGGGCCTCTCTGACCTTTATTGGAGGTGCCACAAAATTCCAGCCACCTCCCTTACTTTTCAGACTGGACAATGGTTTCTCAACTGGACTTTTATTTCCTTAGTTCACCCTTAAATATCCTCAAATCTGACATTTTCCAGTGGCCAGTGCCCAGGATAGATGCCCTTCTTGTCCCCCACTGCAGATATTCTCATGCCAACCCTATTCCTGTCCCTCGAGCCTTGATCTACTTCTCTCCACCCCTGTAAGCAGTCTAGATGCCTGACCCAGTTTGTCCATCTGCCTCACTCCATTCATTTGGTCATTGATAACTCCATGAATGAAGGTCTTCATAGTCCATTCAAGAAATTACTCAGTTTTGGAGGCTTAGGAACATAAGGTTACACCTACCATGTCAGTTTGGGCCATCTTATGTTTCCTCAGAAAGAGAAAATGGAGGGTGAGTTTGTAGTCCAGGGGAAGAACATTTGCCTAGTATACCTGTGATCCTGGGTTGAATCCCCAGGAGAAAGAGAGACAGAGACAGAGACAGAGAGACAGAGAGAGGGAGAGAGACACAGAGAGAGAGAGCACGAGCTTGTTAAAAGCCACCAAAGTAACCAAATTAGGAAAACTAAGTCTTGGGAATCCAAACTTACCAGAAACTGATGACTAAAATTACCCAAAAATTCTGATTCACCAAAAGTTCTTGTGTAACTTTTAGTGATACATTTAAGGTTGGTTTGCACCCTTCAAACAATATCCTGGGGCAGTGAACAAAAGCTTTAGACTCCAGCCTACTCCACCTACCTGGCTGAGCAGAGCCATCTGCAGAACCGTGCAGCATGTGGTTTTCCAGGACCCAGAGGTTTTCAAAGAGCAGATCCTGCTGAGGCTGGTCACTGGGCCAGACTTTGAGGTGCCTCATCTCTCACCTCACAAGTGACAAGACTGAGACCCAGAGAAGTCAAAGTCACACACAGAGAAGGTGGGGAGGAGGAAGGGCAGACAGCGATACCTGCAGTTTGTTTTCAGGAGCCTGGTCATTGTTTAGATGTTAATCCCAGGATTCCATTACCAAAATTTTCATTATTGACAGGAATTTAGGAATGTGTGCCTGGTGGTCTCACAGCTCCCACAGGAGGAGGTCTTTCCTCTTTCCCCTTCATGAATTTTACTCCCACTACCTCTCACCCTCAAGGAAGGGTCAAGGAGAATGTGCTAACTGGGTCAGAGAAAGTGAGGAAGCCCCAGTAGGACTCAACTACACGTGGCACCCTGAACCCTTGCTTTGGTCTCCAGTCCTTAGAACCGTAGAGTCCAGATTTCAATAGCAGGGTGGGTAGGATGTATTTACAAAAGTGTGCTAGTCCACAGTAGCCCAAAGGGTGCATGTAAGTGTGTGTATGTGTGTGTGTGTGTGTGATACTGGGCATTGAACCAAACAAAGGCCTTCATGCCGAGCTACATCCCCAGGCCTTTTTAATTATTAAAAATTAATTAATTATTTATTTTGAACCAAGATCTTGCTAAGTCACTAAATTACCCAGGCTGGGCTTAAATTTGTGATCCTTCTGCTTCAGCCTCCCAGAGTTCTTACCCTGAAGAACGTGGCCAGCCTCCCAACTTGCACTGGGAGGCTGCACTCCTGTTCCACCTGCGCTTTCTGTCCTCCCCCACCTCCTGGCTCAGGCGGGTCTCCTTCAGCTCTCACCACACTCAGCCCCATCCCGGGCTTCCTCTCAGGCCAGGAGGTGTTAAGAAGACCAGATTCAAACCAGGCGTGGTGGCGTACACCTTTAATGCCAGCACTCAGGAGGCTGAGGTAGGCGGAGCGTTGTGCGTTCGAGACCGGCTTGGGCTACAACTCGAGCGCAAGGCCAGCCTGAGCTACATAGTGCGACCCTGCCTCAAAAAACCAGGGCCGGGAGTTTGGCTCAGTGCCTTAAGCACCTGCCCTGCCAGGCGCGACGTTGTGAGTCCAATCCTGGGTGCCGCAAAAAAAAAAAAAAAAAAAAAAAAAAGAAGAAGACCAGATTCATTCCTCCAACCTGCCTTCTCCAGGAAAACTTCTGTTACTTCGACCCACATGGCACTTCCCCAGTGCCTGACTGGGCCTTCAAGTGACCTTTGAGTGTCACCCTTAGGTCCACCTGGGAAGCCCTTGCCTTGCCTCTGCGTCCACTGCTCTCATCAGAACCTCAGTCTAGCATTCTTTGCACCCAGGGTCTGTTGAACTTCTCTGGGCCTGATGACGTTTCTCCATTGCCTTCTTCCCCCACTAGCTCCTTGGGGGTCAGGGCATCTGTCTTTTCCTTCTTTGTAGCTCTAGAATGTAGCATGGCACATGGGAGGGATGTTAATTCATGAAAATTTTAATATGCAGACCAGGGTCAGAGAAAATGAGAGAGAAGCTACAAAGTTAAAAGAAAGCTTCGAAAGGGTTATTTCCAGTGTTCACTAGAACAGTGGTTATCAGAGTGGTCCGGAGACTCCCAGGGGTCCCCAGTGCCTTTGCAGGCGGACAACAGTCAAATCTGCTTTTGTAGTAATACTATGCTTATTTTTTTGCCTTTTTACTCCCATTCTCTGAGGAACACACACCGGTGCTTTCCAGACACCACACAGTGTGTGATCTCACAAGAGTCACACTGCATAGTTGAGGCACACAGTGCAAGCCTTTGTAAACAGCACCAGTCTTCTCGACGGCCCTCCCCCACCCATGGAGAAAATATAACCACTTTTCATGAACATGTGCTATTTGTCAACATGTGATAGGGTTATTTGGTTATTTTTATGGTACATAAATATTTAAGCATTACTCAGTCTGAATTTCTGATATGTCAAAGATTAACAATGGAGCCCATGTAACTAGAGTTCTTCATGGTCCTCAATAATTCTGGTGTTTTGTTTTGTTTTGCACTGGGAATTGAACTCGTGACCTTGGTTTGCCAAGCAAGTGATTGCGCCACTGAGCTATATCCCCAGCTCCTCAATAATTCTTATGAGTGAAAAAAAAAATGCCTGGAGACCAAAACTTTGAGAATCCTTTCTTGTGAATATCATTTGCCTGTCTAGTAGACAGTGCCCCATCCCCCACCTACCCGATTTCCATCTCTCTTTTATTCCTAGAGCCTGTGTTCATGAATTTTGGGATTACTCTTAGCTCCAGATAATCCATAAAGTGTGGCTCCCAGCGGCCCCCAGTGCCAGCATGCTAATGAGGGCAGACCAGCTGTGAGCAGAGGGAGCTTAGGGAGGGTCCCCGGGCGTCCTCCCGCCACGGCCAGGCGGCCGGTCCTTTTCTTCTTTGCAGAGACTCATGGCTTCTCTTATCACTTCAGAAATTACTTGTCTCTTCCATACAACTGGACCAATCCAACAACCAGCCCCTCTATGCGCCTAGATTCTTTTTCCAAAGCAAGGATTGAGAGCAGGCTGTTCCAGGATTAGCTGAATCCCAGTTTTCACTCTCCCTTGGAGATGGCAGGCACAGGGAGCAGGAGGAGGAAGAGGTTGCCCTTCTCAGAAACTCCTTTCCCCCTCCCCCACTCAGTAACACACACCCCAAGACCAGAGAAACTATCTACCAGGAGACTGTCTGGAGGCCCTGGCTGAAGCATCACATGTGTAAAGTGGTGTGGCCATGAAAAGGGAGACAAGTCGCTGCTCAGTATCAAACCAGTTATGGCATTGTAAGGGATGGAGGGGGAAGTCACAAAGGAACTGGGTTTGTCTGGAGGGCAGAAGGCAGGAAGAAGAACTTCATGCAGAAATGCTACCACCACCCCCACAAAGGGTGATAATAATAACTCAAATTTATGATGCGCGTAAGCCCAATGCTGCATTTCCCACCACACACTTGAGAAGCAAGAACATTATTAATATTGGTAGGGACATAGAAATGGAAACCTGGTAAGCTGAGGTAACTCATCACCTAGAAAGTGGTGGGACTAGACTCTGCCTTCCAAAGAAGACTTGCCCTGCAGCTGGCGTGTTAGGGGCTGAGTGTTCTGGGAGAAGTCTGGGAAAGCAGGTGATTGCTTCGTCTACTAGTGACTGCCATAAGGAAAAGAAATGGAGCAACTCTTCTGGAAGCCATGTAAACTGATTGTCAAAAGTCACCTTCACTCACCACGGGGTCACGGTGGCATTCATTTCCCACACAGTGCATCCAGAGGACACACCAGGAAGCATAGGTATCCTGGGCAAACATGCTCGAGTTCTTTCTTGGCAGGGTAGGAGGGTGGGTATCTGGTTACCTCTGCCTTCAGCAGTTTCCAGGCTAGACATTTTGGCACGCCTCCAGTAGACCCTGGGAGTCTGCAGAGCCCTAGGCTTCTGTGCGGGAACCAACTCCATGTGCTTTCTGAAGAGTGGTGACCCCACTGCCACTCAGGCTTCCTTGGAGAGGAAGTGGATGGCAGTCCAGTGAGAGGAGCCCCTCATCTCCTCAACTTCTGCAAGGAAGAGCCCAGCCTGACTCAACTTGGCTCCCTTGTTATCTCGCAAGTGTGGAAGACACAGGTGAACCTCCCAGGTTCCTGCTGGCAGCACACTCCCCAGCTCCACACTCCTCTCCCCATGGCCACAGACTTGGCCATGGGGAGAGATACCTTGCATTTATTCGCTTTAAGAATGTATGACCCCTTTGCTTTCCTAAGGGTTTGAAAACTCAACTTCCCACAATCAGTCCAGATCAGCAGAGAGCTGGGGGCCCCTGCAAAGCTGCCTAGGATGTGGTGAGGTAAACTGGCCACCAGTGGGTAGCAAGGCTTTCCTGGGGAGGCTGCATTACATCACCCTGTAGCAGGACTAAGGTAGCTCTGCTGGAGTCTTGCTTACAAATAAGTGTACATAAAGAGCTCCCTTCATGCAGTCTCAGGACACACGGCCCTGTTCTCCAATGCACAAGCACTCCTGAACTCCCATGCCATGTGTCACCCTCTCCTGTGCTGACATTCTAGAGCTGCCACTGCTTCTGTAGTATCCAGGATAGACAGTTGGACTCTACAAAGCCTGGGTCTGCTTTCACCTTGCAGACACTGTGATTATGTAAGGGACTAGGCTCCTTCCTTTATACTGACTGTTAGAAAGCTTGGAGATCAGTTATTGGCTCCCTAGAGCAAGGGAATACAACTTTGATGTACATATTTGTCCGAATCTTTTTCTATTTCTGCCCCCCCACACTTTTTTTGTTGTTGTTGTTGATACTGGGAATCGAACTCAAGACCTTGTACTTGCCAGGTAGATACTGTGCTGCTGAGCTCTGCCCCCAGGCCTTCTTTCCCTGTTTATAGAGTTAGATGAGAATTAAACGTGCAAATGTATTTAAAGCTCGAATACAATACCTGACACTTAGTAAGGAGCACATAACTTATCTGATAAGTTAAAGTAAGTTATTTGAATGGTACAGACCCTAAGCTAGAGTAACCCAGAGATGGCTTTGAGCTGCAGATGATTAAAACTGGCTTCCCAATGAAGAGGTCAGAGAGAATATGTTCAAGGGCCTGAGCAATTCATATCTCTCAACCCAGAGGAGCTTGTTCACCAAAACTTGTCCAGCGCAGAATGTATGGGCAAATGAAGAAACACGTCACACAAGACACAAAGAGAATGATAGATCTAAGAAGAGTGGGTGCAAGAGTAGAGCTTGATGTCAGAACTAAGAGTTCAGGATTTATCTTGTAACCAACAGGGAGCCAATGTGGGGTCTGTTCAGCAGTGAAAACTTGCAAGAACATGCATCAGTTGGAATAGGAGGCTAAACAAACATCTTTGGTTTCTTTACAAGGCAAAACAAGGTTTGTTTGTTGCTCCAGATGCAAGAGCCACTGACTGTCTACTATGCCTTTGTCCCATCTTTGTTTCATATTGAGGACTCTATGTAGAACAGTGTTGTTGTTGTTAAAAAGAGGGGAAAGCACCTGGAAAACCCTGTGTTGCTGCCCTTAATGCTGCTGCCGGGAGGGACACACACTGCGTTTCCTAAAGCAAGTCCTACAGTCAAGCCTGCTGACGGCAGCGTGGCACGTGGGACCACAGAAAGATGCAGCAAGTATCTGTGGACAAAAGCATAGCCTACCTTGGAACTTTCAGGACCCTAAGATTACAATCGAAGATTAAAAGCCTTGTGCTGTGACGTTTCCCCCATCCTGATAACCTGTATTTATTGATTCCTTTTTCTGTACACGGGTGATGCTTGAGAATTTGCTTGAAATTCACGTGGATCTCACCCCCACCTCAGGATGTCTCCATTAGCTGATTAAAAGGAAAGGGCTCCTCTAAGACCTTGTTTTCCCCCAAGCCTGAGAAATGAATATAATGTTTCCTTTTCTGAGTTACTACTCAGGCCTCTTGGTTGAGGTGAGCCCTTGTGGTTCTCCAGTTTGCCTAGTTTTATAATTTTGTAGCCTGCTGCGATTTCTGGCCTATTGATTAATGGGTCTCTCTCTCCCTCCACCACCAGCGACCTTAATCTTTTCTTAATTGCTTTAATGGCTGTTCCGCTTTCCTCTCAAGCCTTCCCCCACATCGTTGTTGTTGTAAAGCTTTTGTATCTTAACTTCATTCTCCAACCGAGGACTTTGCAGGCCAGAGAAAGGTGAATTCTCTCTTTGTTTACCCTCTTTTCCTCATTTTTTCTCTTTAGCTTTATTTCTTCTTCAGCTGTCTTCATAGTTCTTAGCCAGTGTGGGGGTATTGTCTGAGATAATTGAGCAAAAACAGAAAAAATAAACAAAAATATGATGACGGGAGTTCAGTGTCGGGTTCCCCAAGTGACCGCGGCACCTACACCATCCACACACTGTCTGGGTGACAAGTCCCTGCCTCTCTGTGCTGCCCTCAGGGCCAGTGGCCAGGTGAGCAGCCCCTCCCCCATACTGAGGAGTGTCCCAGGTCTCTCCAGAAGCCAGGCCGGGGGCACTCACTGTCACCTGACCTAGTTTGGGGCTTTCTCTCTCCTTAGAAGAACTTCCTCAAATATGTGTCATTCGTTTTTTCCTTTATTGATTTATTCACCAATGTAACAATAGAGCCAACTGACCACGCACTGAAATCTCTGAAACATGAACCAAAATAAACCTTTGCTCCTTTCTAGGTTGTTTATTCCAGGTAGTTTGTCACAGCAATGGTGAGCTAACTAGCAGCCCTACGTCCCAAAGTCTGAAAAGATTCCCACAGAGACCACGCCCTCCACATGCTGCTAACCATTGTCTGTTTCAGCGTGTGATGGTGCCTGGGCCCATGGGGGCATCTCATCCCATTCCCTTTGCCAGGCACCCCAAAGTGCCTCCCAGTGGACCCCCGGTCTCTGAGCCCTGGAGACAGGCCGGACCCCTCTCTCAGCCAGCAATGAACAGACATAGGGGCTGAGGAAGAGAGCGGAGCCTAAACTTCTGTCACCATCGTGCCTGTGGGGTGAGCTAGGCCTAAGGGCCTCATCTCTGTTCTTATTTATGCCCTGATGGTGGACACTAAGGAAAAGATCATGTATTGAACATTTACATCATAAATTAAGAAAGACAGAGTCTGAGTTAACATTTTACACTTGGAATCTGACAGACTGGGTTCAAATTCAGTCTCTTCAAAACTGCCTCTTCCCAGCTGTGTGACCTTGAGTTATTTAATCCTTTTTTCTTTTCTTAAAATATTTCAGTTCAATTATAAAATACTTTAGAGAAATATTTCAGAGTTGTTTATATATAAACAACTTGGCTTTTCAGGTACTCAACTATTTATCACTAGCAGTAATATAAACATTACAACCTAATCACCTCATGTTACTTTTTTTAAAAGAAGAAATGAAATGTTCACAATTACCTAAAACTACCCTCTCATCTTCCCTCTTCATTCCTTTCCAAAGGTGACCAGTATCTGGAAGGGGGTGATTATTATTTCAGCACATTTGAAAGAAATTTTATTACCTCTATAGCTATAAATAATATATACTGCTTTCAAGGGCTTAAAATTTTATATGATGACACTGTATTTTATGGATGTTTTTGAAAAATTTTTTTCTCCACCCAAATTCTATTCCACGGTTTACCTTTGTTGATATGTGGGTAACCGCATTACAATCTCTGCTCTGACAGTGGACAACTGCTTAGCTACCCACCTCCTAGAGAAGGGGCCAGTAATTTTTTTTCCGTGAAGGGCCAGATAGTGAATATTTTAGGTCATAAAATCTCTTTCAATGACTGTAGGAGAGAAAGTGGCCACTGACAGTGTGTTAACTAGTAAGTATGGTTGTGTTCCAGTAAAAAAACTGGTATATAATTTCATAATACATAAAGTATTATTCTTTTGATTTTTTTCAGGGTTCATCCACTGGGCAAAAGTTGGTTAGAGATGGTGGCGTGGCTCCATTTTTCTCCTGTCACCAACAGCACTGCAGGCCTCGTCTGTACAATCTCTGATCATCATGTGAGTGTTTATCCCTGGGACATGGGGCTCTGGCATCCCTGGGTGTGTCCTTCACCCCAGTGAGGTGCTATGAGTTGCCCCCCAGCATTTCAGGTCTGAGTGTGCTCCTAGAGACCCATATTCTCGCTGCAACTTGGTGCTGGCAGATTGCTTTGCTGTTTGGCCAGAGAGTAGAGTGTGGTGAGTGAGACCTTCCTCTGGTTGTAATTTGTAATTCCCTGAGAGGTGGGGGTTTTTCCAAATGATTCTCATTCAGGTCTCTTCCGCTGTGAATTCTCCATTACTATTCATTGCTCATTTTTCTATTGAATCATCATTTCTTTATTGATTTATGGGGGTTCTTTTTAAAATTTTTTTCTTTTTTCTTTTCTTTTCCTTCTTTGTTTCTCTCTCTCTCTCTCTTTTTTTTTTCATGGAGCTGGAGATCGAATCCAGGGCCATGCACATGTTAGAGAAGCACGCTATCATCACGTCATACCCCCAGCCTCTGTAGGAGTGCTTTAGATAAACTTTTCTAAGCCTTGGTTTTCTGGGAATGTTAACAGTTCCTCCATCAGTGAGAGGCAGTAAGAATTAATAGAAATGAGTGTCATTCATGCATAGCTCCTGCCTCTGTGCCACAGAATAAGGATCAACAGAGAATCATGTTTCCAGAATACCTCTCTGGGAACACACTGTATCTGCTGGGATAAAACATTGTACTAGATGACATAGGAAGGAAGGCAAGACAGGAAAGGAACACTCAACCATAAAAGATGGCTGCTAATTGGCTCTGCTCTGCAAAGAGCTGGATCACATCACTGCTGTGAGGGAGGGGCAAAGAGAGGCTGCGCCCCATAAATGGAAAGGGGGAAGATTAAAAAAAAAACATTCACACAAGAGCACTTACCTAGCATGCATAAGGCCCTGGGTTCAATCCTTATTACTGCAAACAAAAACAAAAGCAAAGAAATAAATCCACCCACCCACCCACACACACACACACACACACACACAAACCCTTTGAGTAATACTGGAGGAGAGAGGCTATCTTGGTTGGTGGGAGCGGGTTGGTTGTGAAGTGTATGATATAACTGCTTCTTCTCATGTAAAGTCCCACAAATATGGGAGAGGACGGTTGGCCCTAGAAGTGTCAGAGTATGCACTTGGGTTGAAATAGAAATGATAACACAGCACCAATGCATATTAACAAACGAATTTGGAGAGAGAGAGTCCACAGAGCAAATGCTGTGTGCAGGCTCTATGACGCCAGGTGCTGTGTGTGATCCTTTCCAAATATCCTTGCAGCAGTCTCATAATGATATCTCTATATTACTTGAAGGACTTCAGGATCAAAGAGTGAAATCCCTCACCCAGGGTCAGGCAGCCAATGAACAGTGAAGCAAATCTGCAGAGCACACCTCTGTTCCTAGAGAAAGGAGAGAAGGCAGGAAGAATGGAACTCAGGGAGGAAGGAGAGAAGTGAGCAGGAGCTAAATGCAGAGAGGTACAGGGATAGAAGCCATTATTATTTTTTTTTTTCCTGAAGCTCCACATTGATGAAAGGAAAGCAGAACTCTGAAGTTTCCAATTGTTCACATCTATGACTATCAAAGTTAACAAATAAACATTTAGAATGTCCTGTTAAATTTGAATTCAATAAACAGTGAAGAAAAATAATTATGCCCCATGCAATATATAGTATGTACTTGTATTTTAAAAAAATTTCCTGCTGATCTGAAACTCAGCTTTAACTGGGGGGTCCTGTATTTAGCCTGGCAACCCCCTTTGCAGGGCACTGAGCAGCAAGGAGAGATAAGCCACAGCCTCTGGAGAGAGGCATCGGAGCCGCACCTCTCTTCCTCTCTCCGTGTTTGGAATCTTTCTTCTTTAATACTGGAAATTGAACTCAAGGGTCCTCTATCACTAAGTGACATCCTAACCCTTGCTAAAATTTATTTTGAACAGGATCTCACTAAATTGCCGAAGCTGATCTTGAGTTTGGGATCCTCTTGCCTCAGCCTCCAGAGGAGCTGCGGTTACAGGCATGTGCCACTGCCTCCAATGCCAACATGTCCTGTGTAGCAAGGACCCCCTTTCCCACCACCCAGCCCTCAACCTCCTGGGATATGAACCCAAGTCTGGCAGGTAAGAGGAGCTCAGAAACTGCTATCAGCGTCCCATCCTGGTCTTGACCAGCACATGAACAAATTGAGAGGATGGGAAAGCTTGCCTTTGGGCCACCCCACCTGGCATTTCTCCATCCTCTCTTTTTGTTCAGTATCCCCTCTCCCCTGCAGGCTCCCTGAGGTTCCAGGCTGCTCTGATCTTGCCTGAGCATCTAATAAACTCATCCACACTACACTAAGGGGCTCCTCCCAGGAGGGCCTGGGTGGAAAGGAAGAGCCCAGGGAGGGTTGTGCTTCAGCCAGAGGCCTGACCCTCAGGCGTGGCAAGGAGGCCTGGTGACAAGGGCTGAAGGGATCCAAATCTGGGAATAGAAAGGCTCTTTTGCCCCCTACCCTCATCCCCAAAATACATCACTATGTCACCATCAGGGCCCACTTGCCCTAGAGAGCCTGCCCTGCCTGAAGGAATTAATAATTGAACGCAAGGATGTAGCATCACACTCAACACAATATCCAGCTGAATGAAACCTCTCTGGAGCTGTCCTGCTGCAGGCTGCTTTCTCCAGTCCTGGGGAGCCCTTGAGGGGCTGAAAAGCTTTCTTTGTGCAGACTTCGCCAGCACCGAACAGCTCAGAGTCTTAGCCCCTCTTACTCCACTCTTTCTCCATCCTCTCCTTGAATGGTTTCCCACTGTCAACAGACAGTTCTAAGCAATGCTCAGAGGCCACCTTGCAGAGACGGGGACTCCAAACCGGGCTCTTCACACACATACCTGTCCTTGGCTCATTGATGCTCCCTCCTAGAAAGAGTATCAGGCCTCCCACCCCCACCCTCCCACATCTAAACAGCCTCCTTGTGCTGTTTCCATGACAACCTGAGGCAGTGCTGTAGTTTCACACCTATAACACGAATCCCCCACCACCCTCTGACATTTTACCCCCATACCCGGGATTCTCCTCAAGACCTTCTTCCAGTCACAAGGAGTACATGCATACTCTACCTAACAGACCCCCTTCTGTCAGCGTCTAAGAATTTTCCTCCCATGTTTACTCCAAGACATCAATGGAGGGCTTTCTCTTTGAATGTGAAATGTACATAAATATATATATGGTAAGTTGAAAATGAAACAAACAGAGTGTAGGCAATTACAGAAGCCCGGAAGAATCAAAAGAGGAACAGGAGCTTGAGAGATAAGAGAGGAGGACTTGGCCCAAAGGTTTGTATGTGGAGGCGTGATTATTCTTCAAGTAGGAGTTAATGGGAGGCAGATCTCCAAATATTTCATATGTGGATTATAGCCAATTATTGGATTATCCAGGAGGCCAGTGTGCTGGCTCCCCTCTGGCCAAGCCCTCATCATCAGTGCACAAGTGGCAAGGAGTAAGGGAGCCAGGAGAGGGGCCCGGCCAAGGGCAGGGAGGAAGGGCCCAGGCACTTCCACTGCTCCTGGCACCATCTCCCAGTCTGCTCATTACCTCATTCCGTGGCTCCAACCCTCACCCACCTGGCTCCCCAAACACAGACTCGGCCTGTACCCCCTTGAAACGAACAACTTCCGCAAAGGTAGGAGACTGCAGCAGCAGAGAGTAGGAACTGTACTATCTAGTTTCTTAGATCTTTGCAAAATCGTATTTTGTTCTTCTCAAAAAAGAGGGTCCTGCTTGAGTGGGAAACCCACAGTCCAAGAAGGGGACAGTTGATGTCCTTTGGGTTCAGCTTCGGAGTGATTAGGACCTGGTCCATTCTTCGATGCTTCCTGAAAGCTCAGAAATGTTTAGATGATTTCTCTATCCCCGCCAAGGGACCTCAAGGATGGAGTAGGGGCTACAAGACTGACTTAATAGTTCCATGGATCCTAACCTGACATTTTACCATCATCTCTCACCCCCCTCACTGCTCTTTCCTTGTTGACTGGGTGACCAGAGAGCAGCTTGCATGTCAAGTCCTCTGTGTAATCCTGTAAGTGGCTATAACCAGAGGAAAAAATATCCATAGGCCTCCTTCTTTGATGTATCTATTGATTCAAAAAAATTTTTATTCCCATCATAGACTCTAAAACAATCTAGGGCCACACTTGCCCAATATGACATCCTCCTTCAGAGATGGAATAGGACAGGGCGTACAGTGAAAAGATCCCTGTGTGGGATTCTCTTTGAACCTGAGCCTCATATCTGAGAATTCTGTGACAAGTCTCACAGGGCAAGGCTGAGTTCCCTTGGAGTACCCCCCAACACACACACACTGCCTGTTCCCACCAGGTCCCTTCAAAGGAGTGGTAGCAGAAGTGAACTGCAATTTTAGGTTCGAAGGCAAATTCTCCTCTCCTTCTTCAGAGGGGAGCAGAGTTTTCAGAGTTAATTCAACCTTCATGGTGCCACTGTGCATTCCGGCCTCCCCCATCCCACAAATGGCTCTACTCTGTTCACTTTGGACCTAATCCAACTTGACTTCGGCTGGTACCTGTCTTCCTAACCATGCACCATGTGGGACCCTTTCACATTTCCTGCAGGCTCCTGCCTCCTAACCAGCTGGCCATGGAGACTGCATGGAGCAGGAAGGAAACTGAGGTCTTGTGAAGACACAGACTTATTGATCCCTAACTCAAGAACTTCCTAGATTCAAGATGCCAAATTCAGATATTTGGTAGCTTGGATACTCCTGGGTTGCATGATCTCTTTGTCCCTCCCTTGCCCCTCTGTTGTGTGAGTGGAACCCAGCACTTTAGAAAGTGACTCAGAGCTTTCTTCAGACCTATGTGCTTGGTTACTCCATCCACAAGGCTGCTATTCCCAAGGTCCTGGGTGAGCAACCATTTCCTTCTACCACTCTGTCATTCCAAACATGAGGCTTTTATTAGTCCAGCTACTTCTAAATCTGAAAAGGTTGTGTCTGCTTTTTAAAATCCCCAAGTCAACAGACACATAAATAATTGCATCCTGGCAAGTTTATATGAGGTGAGTTAGAGTAGCAGTCAGGGGTGTTATGACGCAGTGCTTAGGAAGATAACTACAGAAGTTAACACCAAACAGAAGATTCTCATTTCTTTTCTCAGTCCTTTCTGACAGCCTTCATCAACCCCACCTGTCCTAGCCTCAGCTCTCCAGTTCTCCAGCCCCGGCACATACACCCTAGGCCAGAGGCAGCGACTCTGCCCCTCAGAGGGTCCCTTCCTTCCCTGTATTTGCAGAAGTCTGCAGCATATCCGGGGAGGAACTGATCCCACAGCTCTCAGGTGAACTGAGGAGGAGCCCCAGGGAGATTAGGCAGCATCACCTGCCAAAGGCACAATCAAAAACAGGCTTATGGGGAAACCAAGTCAGGTTCCTAATTAAGACTTGGGCAGGAAGTTCTGGATTAAGTCAAGCCCAGAAGAACTTTGGGAAATAGGAGTGTGACAAATTCCACACAATAGGGTAGTTGGCTTGCCAGTGAGTGGGACCCCTGGCCTTCAGGGAATGTCCCAGATGGCCACCAGCAGCCCCAGAATGAATGCCTTGGTTACCAGGATTAGCCAAAGCCAGGAAGCACACTTAAGTATTTTGACACCAGAGTAGAGCTATAAAAGAGGGTGCAGAAACTGCAATTTAAATGAGAGTTAAATTGCTGCAGGTGTAGGATTATTTTCCATTTAGGAGAAAATACCCTTCCCACTTGTATTTTGTATATCAAACAGTAGTTAACAATTCAGGTCTGGAAAATCAGTTTCCTACTCTTTCTTCAGAATTTCTGAGAATTTGGGTGACAAGACAGTATGTAATAAGTACCTAGTGATTAGGGTTGCCAGTTTAGCAAATAAAAATACAGGACGCTTAGTTACAGTTGAATTTCAGATAAACAACAATGAAATTTTAGTATGAACATATATTACACTAAGGAAAATTATTCATTCTTTATCTGAAATTCCAATTTAGGTGTCCGGTAGCATACTCTATCTGACAGCTCCCACCGACATCTGACAATTCCCACCAATGCATGAGGAAGCAAAAAAGGAGCAACCTCCATAGGTCACTCATTCCGAAGCGCCTCCCCTCAGGGCTCAGGCACCTGCTCTGCGCCTGGCCCTGTGCTCCATGCTAATGACTGACCTCAGGGAACCTACAGTCCCACTGGAGAGGCAGAGGAGCAAAATGACCATCCAAACAGAAGGTGGTACATGTCAAACCAGAGTGATCATGTCCAGGGAATTTAGAACGAGAATGACATTTCACTTGAGTAAGGTGGCAGAGGTCACTGGGAATTCAAGGGTACTAGCTCCATCTGCATGCCTGGGGCCGAACAGGAAGGTACCATGAAGTCCTCTCAGTCAGCTCGGTCATGGTGCCTCCCACTATACACCTCCCTCTCCATCATGATCCCATTCATGCAATTGACATTTATTGAGGGCCTATTATGTACCAGCCACTGAACCACTATGGGAGAGACAAAGATCATCAATGACATGGCCTCTGTCCTTGAGGTTGACAGTTTGGCAAGACAGGCAAGACATGTTCACAATCATGGTGACCTAAGGGTCACTCTAGAGGTGGAGATAAAGCATTATGAGGCAGCACTGGAGGGTATCATGGCAGAGAAGTCTGTAAGCGCCACATCACAAAATTTCATTTTGAGGCCAAAGTCCCCATCAATGTGTTGAATGACCCTGATCAAGTCACTGAACCTCTCTGAGTCTCTTTTGCTTCACCCAAGTGGAAGTGACATTAATAACAGTACTTGCCCCACAGGCTTATTCTGAAAAGCTAATAGAACAGCCAGCACTTGGTAAGCCATAGAGTGTCACATAAATGTGAATTATCACTCACTATAAAAATGATTACTCTTTGGCAGTTTCTCAAAATGTTAAATATACAATTACCATATGATCAAGTGATTTCATTCCTAAGTGTGTACCCCAAAAACCTGAAAACAGGTTTTCTGCAGAAACTTTGTACCCATGTTCATAGCAGCATTAGTCACAACAGTCAAAAGATGGAAACAACCCAAGTGCCCCCAGAGATAAGTGGACATATATCAGGTATAGACATACCAGGGGATGTTATTTAGATTTAAGCTGGAATAGGATTTTGATACATGCTACGACATGGATGAACCTTGAAAACATTATGCTCAGTGAAATACAGCAAATGCAAAATGACAAGTACTTTAAGGTTCCAGTTATATGAAGTTCCTAGAATAGACAAATTCCTAGAAACAGAGAGTGGAATAGAGGTATCCAGGGGCTAGAGGGAGAGGGATTGGGGCGTAATGGGCAGAGAGTTCTGTTAGGGATAATAACCGAGTTCTGGGGGATGGATAGTGGTGAGAATAGCACAGCATTGTGAGTGCAATTATTGCCACTGAACTGTATACCTAAAAATGGCTAAAATGGTAAAGCTGATGTTATGCAGTCTTGCCACAATTTAAAATAATTATCCAGAGAGGGCTGGAGCAGTAAGGGAAGGGTCACAGAGGAGGTTTTGCTTGAATGGGATTCTGCTGGAGAGAGGACCTTGGAGCAGTCCAGGAGAGTGTGGGAAGGGTTGGGCTGATGAGTCTCATAGGACCTAAAGGTGCAACCTGGATGGAGCTGTCTTGCAGGCAAGGCAAGGAGGTGTTGCCACTGAGGCACCGAGGGGGAAGGGGGCAAATGCTTTGGTGGGAAGTGGGTGGACAGTGTCCATCAGGGGCCACCACATCGGATGCTGGAGCCTGGGCAAGATCAGAGCAGTCACAGGGAGAAGTGAGTCCTACTGAAAGAGCCAGAGGAATGGTTTAGGTGGATGGAGAGAAGGAGCCAGAAGCTGCATGAACAAAGGCACGAAGGAGTTGGAGATAGGATGAGGGGGAAGTATGAAGGGTCACATGGGAAGTCTGATGGAGCACAGGAGCCCAGGCAGGAAGGATCGAATTCAATCTCAAATGGCAGCCACAACACGCAGGTCCTCATGATCATTCCAAGCCCTTTCCACATGCCCCTGAGCATAGTTTCTGAGATCTGCTCTTCTACTTCCAGTGAGACTGCTCTTATACCCAGGTAACCCTGAGCTAGAAAAAAGAACAAAACCAGATCTTTACGGGGAAAGGGTCATCTAGTCTCACCACCTCACAGGAAACCCAATTTCCCTTGGATACAGACTCATTTTCAGAAAAATTATAAATTTAACACAGATTGCTTTTCTTCTTCAACTCTCTTAACTTTGCCCTGAGAAAAAGAGTTGGTATCAGGCATTTTATACCTTTCTACTTTAGCATCCCTTTTTCCAAGAGCATTGACACTTCAGCCAGTTCTGCTGTTGAAAGATTTTGGGCATCAGGAAGCAGCTGAGGAGGATTTTAGAGTCAGGGTGGTCTTTCTGGATCTCCTGCAGTCATTTCTTCTTCAACCTATGCGACACTCTCCTGATGAAGTGGCCACCACACTCCATCCCTGGCAGACTCTCACCTCTTCCATAAGTTAATGCCAGGCATTTGCTAAACAGCAGGGTTTTCATTTAATAATAAAACATCTTAACAGCAAACAGAATTTTCTCTATAAATAGAGATCAAGTGAGATGACAGTGGATTAACATTTTAATTAAACATGGCAGTTCCAATCATTTTTATCATTATAGAAATATACAACATTGTGACATATTTCAGGTATAAATTGACGGTTCCAGTCTGATGGCAAATTGAAGTAATTTTTCAGGTGATATTTGTAAGCTTTCAGTGGCAGCCAGGGATGGTATTCAACAGTCAAAGTTATACATTCTAGACAGTCCCATTCAAAATAACAATTCTGAAGGTTTCCTCCCTAGATAGGTTTAAAAAGTACCTCCTCAGAAGACACATACACTAAGAGAGGTTAATTTGATGTTTTATGACCTGCAAAACTCACACCAAAAGGTGGTTTGTTTTCCCTGGTGGAATGTCCACCGTTATCTCTGGTTGAAAGGCACAGCAAAGCAGGACTGACTAGCAATTACTGGTTTACAGAGCACACAAGATGTGATTTATAGCATCACACTACTGATGATCCTTATGGGCCATCGTGCAAGGAAGCACATGTATCGCCACAGATGCCTAAATTGGGGCTCAGAGTAGATAAGCAACTTGCCAAAAGGCACACAGCCGCAGAGTGGTAGAACCAGGATTGGAGCCCATGGTGTCAAGCTTTTTTGACTACCTCTCCTACCCAAAGGAAGCCAGGCCACACCCTTTGATAAAAGGGGACTCAATACACATTTGCTGGTTTGTTATCTTTTGCCCATATTCTAGACCAAATAAGACCCTGCACTAATGGGTCACACAAAACTATATAAACTAACCTAAATGAGACAGGTTTTTGGTTTTTTTAATTTACTTTGTACCAATTCTCTCACCCCAAAACTGTTACCACCACCACCACCACCACCATCATCATCATCAAAACACAAATTTTATTTGAAGGATAAATATTTTTAAGAAAATGATAAATGTTTTAATAGACCACACTTCTTTTTTTATACTAAACAATATTAATCTTTAAAATATAGTTTAGGCTAAATAAATTTTTGGTTCCGTCATCTTTATTATTTTCCATGTAGGATACTGAATCATTTGCTTTTACAGTCCCTGTAGAAATCTACCAGCTTTTCCAGGAAAGTTATGCAATTTCTACCTCCATTGATCTGCCTTGTCTGTTATAGCCACATAAGCTAAAATTTGCAGAAAAGCTACACTGAAACTTAATGGTGAAATAATACACCCACCCAAACAGAGTAAATCAGAGAAACATGTTGAACAAAGTTCAACTTACATATTATGAGTTTTGAAAACTTTGCAACATGTCAGCGGAAATAAAGTCACTTGACAAAAATGGAATAGTAAATATGCTGAACCGTTTGTACTCTATTCTAACTATGGTTGCTGAGAAATATTTAGCAATCCTATGATATTGTAGAATGATCAAACTCTGTGGGGCTGAATAATGTTTATTAATAAAAATCAATAATGATTCCCTGACTTAAAATGTCAGCACTTTAAGTAGATGTTTTGCTTCTTAAAGATTTAAAAAAAAATTTTCCCTGGAGGGCATGACAGTCCTTTTTTATCTTAAAACTCTCAACAAGCCTAGTGCTACTCCTGTAATAATTTTGTCAGTAAATACTTGTTGAATGAATATCCGTATCTAATGACTTAGAAAGATTTATTTGTGATTCTACTACTGAAAAATAGTAACTAAAAAAGTAAACCCCTGACCTAACATTGTGAGTATAATAAATGCCCTTGAATTGTATTCTTTAAAATGGCTAATTTTATACTATGCAAATTCTGCTTTAATAAAACTAATTCACAGAGACTAGGGAATAGCAACCTCTGATTAAAATTCAACACAGCATATTTTTATGTTTTCATATCAACTGTAAAATACAAAACATTTTTATGAGTAGGGAGCTTTTCAAAAAAAAATCCTTTATTAAATGTATAAAATTTACAAATTGCAAGTGTCTCCAAAATGTGTAATACAACAGGCTGAGAGACTTAAAGTCCTTGTGGCTTAGTGAAAACATTTACAAGGTTTTTCAGACTCTACTCAAGCTGCTCCTAGTTACAATCCCCCAGCCCCCATGGCTCCTAAAAGAGAGGATGGAGCCAGGTTCTGCCGAAAGGGAAGGAAAGAAGGAAGCCTCTGAGTTTCTTCCTCAGTCCAGAATCATCCTCAGAGCCAAATGTCCTCAGAGTTGCTCCGTCCCTACATTCACCTCCAGTCACCCACTTTAAGTTCAGTTCCAAATTCAAGGTGGCATTCATAAAGACCTCAAACTTATAAATAATTTCCAAAGCCAGGCTCCACTCTTCTTATGATGATATAATGACAAGTTTTTGTTTTTGCTTTTGTTTTTAAGCAATAAAGAAAATGCCTCTTCGTTCCTTGTGGTTAAAAATGTAAGTGTAATTTCCCGTAGTTTCAAGAACAGTATTTTCTGGTTATTGACAATCTCCTTTTTCTTTTCCATTAAAGGGCTGTATGGAGGCAAATGTGCACACAAGCATTCTGAGGACATTGTACTAGGTTTTCAGGCTATATTTTTCATTGTAAAAGGCCAGCGATTACACACTTGTTTTCAAAAAGTTAATACATTCCGAGGAAGCTGCAGTTTGGACTCCTGTCTGGATCAAATTTTTTTTTTTCTGCTTTCTGATAAATCACAATGTGACAGCCGGGGAGCCTGCCTGCCTCCTCTGTTTTACTTGCTCATTAGGTCTTTAAAAGAAAATGCAAATCCTCATCTCTTCATTAACCAATCTTAGAAAATAACTCAGATGTTCCTAATTTCTCCTCTGATTTATCAGACCAGTCTCTGATAACTTTTGAAAGAAGTCTATTCAACATTCTCAAGGACAAAGGACACTTTATGGAAATAAATAAAAAGAAGCCCTGACATAAACACAAGAGGAGAAAACATCAAGAAGTTTGGTAAATGTTGCCTGCTTGCTTGGGAATTATTTCAAGTTCTGCCCAGACCGACAGTCACATTACACAGAAAATGTTTTATTCAAAAACCTCTCTGAGATAATCTGTGAAAATAACGAAAGGACTCTCCGTTTTATTCTCCCTTATAGAAGCCTGGCAGACCAAGGGAAACCAACAATCCTATGCAAGCTTTCCTTCAAAAGAAAACAAGAAGAACGGGACAGGGTTCAATCTGAATAAATCAAAACGTGGGTCATTCTTAACTGTGGAAAATCTTCTCACTGTGTGATTATATCTCTATATATGCTTTAAAACCCCTGTAAAATTAAGTCCTTTTTTCACACGCCCACACTAACTAAATCCTAGGGTCTTCTCAGAATGTCTCCCCATGATCAGGTGGTTTTAAAAAGAATCCTGTTTACCAAAATCATTAGGAAACTGTTTATTTTTCTCAGAGCGGGCTAGAGGAAGGGCAGAAGAGGACAGGGAAAAAGGCAGGTGGGCTCTTCTGTAAAAAGTGACCGACGATCTTACAAATAAACAAGGCTTTCTTTCAGGACGCTTGCTATCAAAGACACCTCCAACTCTTAATGTTTCTTACCAGAAATAGAAAAAAAAAATGCGTGTCGCAGAGTTGATGAACTGTGGATCCCGTCAAAATAAATGCACATCTTTCTGATCCTGCCCAACACCCAGGAACGTCAGGGTGGCTTGCGAGGGAACGACTTTTCTGATCACGGCCCAGACACATTCTCAGCCATTTGCCTGAGATCTGGGCACCTGCCTCTCTACCTCTCCCTCTGGGCAGATCGCACAGAAGACCCCAGGCACACCAGAATTCTGCCATACAGATCCTATTTTTTTCTTAGCACTTCTGGGTGTCCCAGGTGGGGAGGGGGCAGGGAGGAGCTCTTCCCAACAAAGACAAAGTACAGATTACAACAACAAAGCACAGGGGGTAGATTTGCTTGCGCATGTGTGTGTGTGTGAGGGGGGGTGGGTAGTGAGGGGGCGCTGTTTTTCTCGGAAAAACGAATTGAAAGATAAGCAGTCCAGGTTTCCTAAGTACATAGTCTGTTTCGGAGGAGGGCAGTGTTTGGGGGAAGAAGTGTTCAGGAAGCTCTCTGACCGGATACGCTGGCATCGGGATTCAGGGGAAGGAGGAGGGCGCCACGGCACCCTCTTTCAAAAGGGTAGCCCACGGGGGCTTGTGCACGCGTGCACATTTCCTGAGGTACCCAGAAGATCCAAAGGCGCTTCAGGTGGGAGGCCAGTGTCCCCTCCACCTGGCAGAAGAGGGACTGGTCCTCTTGGATGGGGATGGAGACATAGGGGAGCTCAGATGCGGGACGGGGGCGCTGAAGGAGAGGAAGGCCAGTCTCTCCCAAGGGCCCCCTGCACTGGCTCGTTCCTTGCTGGAGGCGGCTTAGCATTCTCTTCCACCTGGTTCCCAGCGGGGAGTCCTGCCCCTCCTTTGGGGGCCTGTTGGCTAATGAAACAGTGAAGTATAGGTCAGCCATCAGGCGAATAATAAACATATTTGCGTTGCACGTCTGTTAAGCCTGTTTAATGGGTCGTCTCTATATGTAAACGGGCTTCCTACCCCAGCACCCATCGCTCCACCTGTATCAACAACAATGCCTACGCACAATTATCTTACCTTAATGAACTTAATCTTTAATTTCCCAGCTTGGCCCTGGTCCTCAGCCTGCTAACAAAGGAAGTGGAACTGTTTGAGTCCCCGTGAGCCGCCTTCCTCCAACAGCTAGGGAAACTTTAGCCACGACAAGGATTTTTACCCCTTGTGGAACTGTCAAAAGCAATAAATATTTTTCTTTTTATTCCATCATTAGACCCTCCTAAGAATGCCTCCCCATTGTCCACTGTAATTCCCAGAGCTCTCTGGGCAAGGACGTTATTGTGGAAAATGAATCCTGAAGTGTTAACAATCCTGCCAAAGCAGCTACACTTTTTTTTCCCCCCAAGGGCGTAACCGTTAGGAATGTGCCGCCTCGCCATAGCCTGCTCGGCAAAAAGAGCACTTGTGTTTTTTAACACTGGTCTTTGAGAAGGATGCTCAAGTTAAAGCATTGTGGCCACTGTAAATAGATGCACTCAGCAGAATAGAGCTTCTTCATTCCTAATTAGGGAAGTAACTCTAGAAAGACAGAATGTCACTTGCGAGGCTGTGCATATTGTTGAATTTGGGCTGGCCTCCACAATGTGAGGTAATTGGAGTTGTACCTTTTAGAAAGCTGCTAATTTCACATAGGAAGTGCTAACAAGACCTTTCTGGGCCATGTTTCCCTTCTTCCTTTTTAAGGAAGTTACAGACCTTCAGTAGTGGGAATGGCTGAGCCCTGGCCTGGCGGAGGAAACAGCAGTAATGAACCACTTCAGCCCGCAGTTAGAAAAAGGAGGCCTCATTTTGGAGTCCTGAGAATACTAGGCACAACAAAAGGTTCTGTTTAAGCTTGTTATCCAGGACATTCTTACAGGCTACACAGCTCTCCCCGCAATGACCCTCTTCAAACAAGTGCATCAAGTTTGAGCAAATAGAAACACGCAACTTTCAAGGCTCAGAGTTATAGTTTTCTTTACAAAGCCATTTATATAATGTAAGCTGCAATTAGCATGGGACAGAGCAAGGAGATTTAGGCTGGGAAGTTCTTTTAACAAAAGATAGAAATTAGTGGAATAAGTAACAGTTAAATATCGGCTTCAGATAACTAGTTGAAAAGACCTTTTAAATCATTTACTAATAAAAAAATGATTTTGCCTCAGACCTTGTTCTAACCAAAATGTGGTCTTTTAAATCAGTGAACTGATTAATCTTACTAATTTTAAATTATCCAGCAAGAATGGATCAGAGCAAAAAAAAAAAAAAAAAATCCACACACCCCCCAAATGAAAAGTAGTACAGCTTTTAAGCCTGACAATTTCATCAAAATGTCCATAGGAATTACATAAAAAATTCAAACCATAATGAAATAAATTGCTACTTACATTATGAAAAGTCTGCAAAAGCTTTTTATAGACTTGAAATGCAGAAGTTATATAAACTGCACAGTAAAAAGAATTAGAAATTGACCTTTACAGATCAAGGGCTAAAATTAACAGTCTTCAGGGGAAAAAAATTCCCAGTTCACAATGGCTTTTAATGCCATTTTTTTCCCCCTACACTCATTTATCTAATAACCATGGCAAGGTTAGGATAAACAATGAACAGTATGTTTTCACATTTTCCACCTTTTGTGTCCTCCATATGAATTTCTAAAACACTTAAGAGAATAGATACATAAACCTGTGACCTTCAAATGAGCTTTTTGATACTCTCAACATTTTGAATAAAAAGATCAGAAAATGGAACCACTTTTACACAGTAATGAATTCCATTCTGTTGGGTAAACAAAGCTAAATTTTAAAACAGAGACCTGACATTTGTATAGCTCAAGAAGCCATTCTGTTCTTTTGGGGGTGGGCAGAGGAGGGAGGAGCCATTGTCAGTCCTTTACGGTGGGCGAAATAATGACCAAATCTACCATTCACATAAAAAGGAGACAGACACATTTGGCCGTATTCAACAGAGAGCCACCGTTTCCAAGACGAGGACAACAAAAATGCCCAATTTTTTTATGACAATTTCCCCCCACCTCCTGAACAATTGATCCACCTCTCAAAAAAAAAGGGAGGAAGGTTGATGGAGGGGGCCCATGCCGCCATTATGGAGCTAACGCTTATTGACGGAGCTACAAGGGCCTCCAAAAGTTACTCCAATTTCCGTCGGGCTTTTGTGCGTCGTTGTCCTGTCTGAAAGGCTCAGTTAGGTATTGTTGCAAAAAAAGTCTGCATCCACATTTGTTCCCCTCTAATTCATACCCGGCATTGTGAAGTTTTGCTATTCAGGGGCTGATTGGACAACAGCCCTGACAATAGCCAAGCGATTAGTCACTCAGCATGGGCTGGGGTTGTGGGTATAAACCTAGGGATGGGGCTGGAATTCACTGGGGCTTTCAGCTTCCTCTCGGGGCCTTCCTGAGAGGCCGAGCCTCCTTTGCTGCAGGTAATGCATTCCTTCAGAGCCGGGAAACCGAATCCTTGTAATTAGCGTGTCCGGGACGGGACAGCCCCCTCCCTGCGCGCACGTCGGCCCTCGGGGGCCCCGAAGCTTTCTAAGGAGCTCCGCCGCTGAAACGCTCCAGCCTCGTCGAATTGAAAACTTTCTCGGGCGCCTCGGTGGGCCTGAAAATCAGCACTCAGGGGAGGGGAGCCGGGAGAGAGGCGATCGGCCGCTTAACCCTTGGCTCGCCGCGCCGGGCTGCCCCCGAGGCCGCACGCCCCTCCTGGGGGGTCGCGGGCGCGCCGCGCGGGAGCGCGTGGAGAGGTGTGCAGACGTCAGTCTGGGGCTTTCCATGTCAGGAACTTGAATTCATTTACATTTATTTTCCTATTGTTTTATATCATTTTATGACAATGTGCTGCATAATATAATTTAAATCTTTAATGTACAACTAATTCTCTACCATTAATTTGTCAACATGATTACTGGATATGCCATCCGGAAAAGCAGGCTGACTTGAAATATGGAGAAGACTTTCCTGTGTTCTCTCCCGCAGGTTTACACAGGAACTGACAAGGATATACAGAGGAGTTTTTCTTGGACTGCCTATAATCTGAAAACTGCAATTTCAGGGTGATTCCCACTTACACTGCGGAATTCCAAACAGCAGTTGGGAAAGACACACACACACACACACACACACACACACGCACACACACACGGCCCCCTTCTAAAGGAAATTAATTAGGCTGCACCGCGTCCTCGCAGCGGTGGCCGGAAATGAGCGGGGCCCAGCCCTGGGTGGAGGGGCCCCGAGATGGGCTGGCGGCCCTCGCGGGGTGGCCGGGGTGCTGTCCGGCGCCTGAGCAGGGAATCCATAGGAAGCAAGCAGGGCAGCGTCCCGGGCTCCTGTCAAGAGAAAAGCAAAGGGAGATGTCTGTGGGCAAGCGTTTCTGGGCTCGCCTGACTTCGGGGGTCCCCCAACTGCAGCCTCCCATTTGTGCTGCCTGTCAGAGGCCAGCCTGGAGAAGCGGGTCCTTCCTTGCAGGCTCCTGGAGGACGGACACCCTGCAGCCACCAGCCAAGTGATAACACCCAAACGTCTACACCATTACAATTAAAAAGCAGCAGCACCCCAAACCTTATTAAACATTCAAATAGAAAAATTAAGATATTCTGGGCAAAAGAAGTGTTTAGACAAAGGCTGTCTGCTTCAATTTCCCTGTTAAGCAGGGAGCTGGCTTGCTCCGAGAGTGACGGTGGGTTCCATAAATTAACTGAAAATCCCTCTTCTCCGGAGCCCAAGTTATCTCTTCGTTGCCTGCAGCTCTGATTTAGAATGGGAGCCGCCTTGTTTACCGCTTTAATTAATGCTCCTTTTCAAGCAGGGAGGAGGGGAAGGAAATGAAGTGACTCGGCGATAAACAGGTGTAGCGGGGCCTGTAGCTGTGCTCACGGGCCGGTGGCAGCCTCATCAGACTCCTCTGGGCCTGACCCCGCCAGCGAAAAAGGTAGATGGCCCAGCTGGAAGCGCAGTAGGTGAGCATTATTTTAACGCCAGCCTGTGATTGGAATGGCTTAAAGGGACAATCAGCACTCGGGTTGTTTCTTCTCCCTCCGGAATGCATTCTGATTCTTTCCTGTTGCTGAGCGGAGAAGAAACAGACCTTGACGATATAGGTCACGGTCCTTTTTCCCTCCTCCTCAGCCTTCACCTCAAAATGTAAGGGAAGAGAGACTTGAAGGAAACCTGGTTCTTAGAGGCAAGCTGCAAAAACTCCCCGGGCATTCTCTCCTTATTTACTTAGTTCAGCTTTTAATTCCAGGAGCCTAATATCTGGGATTGGACTGTCCACAGCCTACGTGTTTCTGTGACCTTACAGATAACAGGGAAGCTTGGATGGAAAATGAAATTCAAGCGCCAGCTAATTTTAAAAACATAACTAAAAACTCATTCCCGAGGGGAGAAATGGCAGTTTCTGTAAGCACAGGCTGAACATGTTTTTTTTTTTTTTTTT